>JARHVA010006741.1:770000-839401 GCA_037957365.1 Torreya grandis | reverse complement strand
TGTGGTGTCCTATGATTCTCACATCTTAATAAAATAAAGTAGCTCCAAGTGATTAAAATTATTATAGGAAGACGTTTCCATGCTCTCAACATTTATCACCAACTTTGGGTTGTTTACATGAATAAATAACCTATAGTTTCTCCAACAATGGTTCTTCATCATGTCCAAATAACATTGTTGAAAATAATAGATCCAAATTTCATCCTCATGTATAAATTTTAGATTAGAAATCCAAGAGGGAGTTAGTCAAATTATTAGTGCATGAAAAAAAAAAATCTAAAGACAACCAAACCAAGTCCAATCCTTTGGGTGAGATATAAGGGGTAAAAATCAAAGAATGCAATTGGAAGGATAAATATAACCTTTTTACCTCCCATGAAAGACATTTTTGAAGACTGATATGTAGATGTTGAGATCAGCTTGTGAGTGAGGTGTCCTTAGAAATGCTAATGCTTCATGGGCAACATCTGGCCTTGCTCAATTGTGGTTTGGCTTGGCACATAGAATTAATATGAAGCTTCATCTCTACAATTAAACATAATAAGTTTGTCTTGGAAATATTGTCAATAATGGCCATTTAATATTACCTTTATATAATTTTAGAATGATTATGGCCCATTGAATTAAGATCAAGATGGAGGGTTGAAGATCAATACTCAAACCCATGACTACATTTTTAGAGTGTGTAAGATATGTCATTTAAGGATTTTGGAGTATGAAATAGATATAGAAGAGAAAGTCCAATGATGACCTCTTGGAGTGTGTAAGAGGGGTGTAAGAGGAAGAGTGTGTAAGAGCATGTTTGCACTCTTACTCTTTCCCATTGACTTTGTTGAGTGACATCATCTATGTGAGGTAATAAATCACTTTTGATTTATGAAAATAAGATAATTCCAAACTATCATGAAATTTTTTATTAGTAGAAGACTGGGATAATTAACTATAGATTAATTATAAATTAGAAGAAGGAGACCTTTACATTGTTATTTTGTCCATCATATATTCATTTAATTGGCTTGTGATAATGTTTTCAAAGGTTAGAATTGAAATTGGATATATTTTCTCAGATTGGTACTGCAAGATGATCCATTTCCCTAATTAGGGATGTGTCATTATGATTTTGGATTAAAATGGTAGTTGTGTGGGTAAATTGGGTTTAATACTATTTTTGATAAAATTTACATGTTATTGTATAAAATTTACATGTTATATAATATAGTTTAGTATAGTCATATAAAATGCAAAAATTGGTAACTTAATTATGGCTAATGACACCAAACCCATAAGTCCCTCTTTCTTGCTCTCATAACCCTCATAGGCATCATTCTCACTAATTCCTAGTCATCCATAGCCTTCTAGACTTGATCCCGACTGAGCTAGACCCCTCTTTCCATGATAGGTCCACCCCCCCAAGTCCCATCAACTCAAGACACTAGTGCCACATTAGGACTATAACACTAGTGCCACTCATGTCTACTTTCAATACTATTTTCTAGGTCCATTTATAGCCCCAATGGTCAATTTATTCTGATTCCCCATCCTTATCCTTGTCATCCTAACATGAGTACATTCAACCTGTGTCCAATAGATCCATATATAATCCCATTCAAAGATCATTTTGAAATGCGTTGGAAAATATCACTAAGCAAGTAACAAATTCAAGTAAGACTACTCAAGTAATCTTCCCTATTCTCTACATACTGCTAACTAACACACTTACAAGCTCATTAAAATCCTTACACCAATCCCTAACTACCTCAAGTATTCTCATTTAGCATTTTGTATATTCATATACATAATTGCATAAAGCACATCGAGTGGGAGAACTACATATGGCTTCATCCCTCTTTAAAGTATTGGTATATAGGTAGCATGCCCACACATAGGGTGTGAAGCACAGCTAGTGCATCTTACACACACTAACCCCTCCTCTTTCTCAAAATTAGTTAAAACATAATGGCAGATAGGGTTTAAATAAATAATCTACTCTACATGGAGCTATATAGACTTCTAGCTACTAAAACTTTGCAAACAGGGTCACACAGGCATAGTAAACAAAACATAGAAAGCTTAGATCCTTAGGACAATAATCGCAAAGGTGGACTATAGTGCTGGTGCCATTGCTATCTAGTTTTAGTGCTCCTATCTAATCAAAAAATGAAGTTAAAATTTTAGTTTGCGACAGTGTCTCAATCTTGCACAGTGAATTCTAACCTTTGTCTCAGTCAGATCAATTAATTTCTAGCTAAGTTTTGGTTTCTTCTCCTTATTACTATTTTTAGAAAAGTTTGAATTGAAATTAATTTACACAAATTAGTAGATTAATTATTGTCTATTTATTTACTAATTTTACTACTCAAAACCTTTAACTAAATTAAGAATAATACATCAATATTCCCAAAATTGTTAAATTATTTGGTGAACCTGACTTACTTCATTTATTCATAAAAATGCTAGAAAACCTAGGGTAATTTTCCTACTAATTTTTCATATATATTTTTTGATTTTTTACTTGCATAATAAAATAAAAAATTAGTATTAAATTTTAAAATTTTGTAGTAATTTTAAAATAATTTTCTTTCAAACCCTAGTTACCCATACTAGGTCTTAGTATTTTTCCAATAATTCTCCAATCATTTAATAAATTTTTCCTAGCATATTTATATAAAAATAATAATTCAAATTTAAAAATTCAATATTAATTTTCAAAAACATTTATTTTTCAAAACCCTAGTTGCATCTAATAGGACCTATTAAATAACTAATTTTCCAATAAATTTTTTATTTTTACTTGCATATATAACTTATAAATTCACTTTCAATTTCAAATTTTCATAGTAAATTGCTCAAAGAATCATTTTTCAAAACCTAGCTGCATTGTACTAGTTCCTATTTGCTTATTGAGGTATCACGTTACATGTGTGTGAGCTTCATATCCTTTTTATGCATATTCTAGTTCCTTGTTTAGATCAATCCATTTAATCTTTTCTAATATCATCCAAGTTATTTTCTTTATGCCACATAAGTTGCTTGCATCTCTTCCTTCAAGATGAAGTGCAAGACTTAGTGGTATCCTCATAAATTCACCTAGATTCTTGAAACTCAGCCATATACCATGGATAAATAACCAACTTAGGTTCTTGTTATAGATTTTACACATCTAGATTAAACTAATTTTAATAAAGATAACTCTAAAAATGACTAGTATGAAAATAACAATGATAATGTACACACTGATGCTCATGCTCCACAATATTGGACTACTAATCCACTTCCACCAATTTTTGATAATGAAGTTGTTCTCAACAAATATTTGATCCTATAAAGTTTTTGAGAAAGAGTTCAGGACCATCATTGAGATCATAGTCTTATCTTGAAATCTATCGTGGAAAATTAAAAAGGCTAAGAAAGTTTAATCTTTTGTTCCTTTAGAGAAACTAGTTACAAATGACACTACAAGGGAAACTGTGTCTCAATAACCCCCTATAGCAGCCCAATCTACCTTTATGCCACTAGCTACAACTAGTACATCTTTATCTCTTGATGTTTCAGCCCTTGTATAAGAGATAAAATCTCTTCAATCCAAGGTGCTACATCTTGAGCAAGGTGCCTCTAGACCTACATAAGATTTGGATTCTTTTGCTCTTCTACATACAAGATTAACACATCACATTAATTTGACACCCTTGCCATAAGGTTTTGTTCAAACCAAGATTACTCTATATGATGGCAAGGGTGATCTAGAGACACATTTGAGAGACTTTCACATAGAATACTTAAACTGTGTACTTAATGATTGGATACTTACCAAGATATTTCCATGAATCCTAAAGTATTATGTTTTATAATGGTTCTATAGTCTACTAAATCAGTTGATTAATTCATTCAATCCTTTAGCCAACATGTTCCTAACTCATTTCAACATTAACATTGGTGATAAGGTTTCATAAGCTCATGTTGCACAACATAAACAAAGATCAAATGAGCATCTCACAGATTATGTTCTTTGATATAAGATTATTTTGGCTAAGATGACTAGCCCCATGGTTGATCAAGAATTATAGGATATCTTCAAAAAAATTATTCTACCATCTTTTCATGAATCAATAATGTTCAAAATATTCTCTTCCTTCAGTGAGTTGTGTCACATGCTAAAATAAAGAGAAGTCAAGTTAATTTCAATGGGAAAACTCAAGTACACATGTATCTTAGACACAATAAATAAGAGTAACAAATAAGTCCCATACAAAGTAAAAGTTGATGATAAAAAGAGTCAAAATCAACCTATAATTAATGTAGGTTTAGATCCCACTTAATGAATGGTTTTATAACACTTGATGAATGTTCACCAATTTGCTAGTTTCTCTAGCAAGAGTTTTACAATAGTTATTGGAATGTAACATCATATCTCTCCCTCCTATTTGGGAATTTAACCCAATAAAGCCTCTTCTATAGGTATATGATTAACATGAATTTTGTGAGTTTCATAGGGCACCAACCCATACAATAAATAGATGCATCATTTTGAGACACAAGATACATGATTTGATAGATGGCAATCATATTAATATTAGCACTTCAATTGAGCCTCCTCAGACCAAGCCAACATAGGATAAAGCATTAAAAATATTTTCATATCCTTTTCCACAACATTCCAAACAAGAGACAAGGGATACATCAGGGGTTCATCATGCATATCATGCACATCCCCCACTAGATACATACATGACACCTTCAGTTGAGGTACATCATTTGAGTAACATGATTGGTATATAGAATTCTAGAGTTGCAAATAGACCTTCCATCTCCTTCTCAGAGTAGGAAATCATTGAGGATGATATAGATTATCATGAAATCTTTATTAGATCTTACATTGATAATCATCCTATTCATAGTGTTCTCATAGACAATGGATCTAGTATGAACATGTGCACTATGACATTATTACAATATTTAGGATATTTAGAGCAAGATATTATTACACTAATAGACACAATTATCAGTAGATTCAATGGGCACATACAAATTTCATTGGGTTAGATTTTACTTCCTCTACAAGTGGTGGGTCCAACACATGTGTCCACACCATTCACTATTGTTCCTAGTATAGGAGTTTTTGATATATTACTTGGTTAACCATGGATCTAAAAACCTTGAGAATTAATTTTTATATTTATAGATGCATGAAATTCATTCATGCTAATTAGGTTATTATAGTTGGTAGAGTTCCATATGAGTTACCACTCCCCACTTCAGAGCCATCTTTTACTTTGTAGTCACCAATTTTAGTTTTGCCACCAGTTATAATTCCTCCTCTAATTATGATTTAGACATAGTTGAGACATCCATCACCAACACAGAGAGTTCATACACCTCTATAGCTTCAAGATTATAGATAGCTTCCAGCTATATTGTTCACATCCAAGGCAATATCATTGATATCTCATGTATCTACTTATAAAACACATGTTTATAAAACTTATCCTACTACTAGATGGGTCCCTAAGAACCCTATAGATGCATCCACTTCTCAAAGTTATAGGGAGAACCCATAGTTGGCTTTTACTTTAGAGATTTCGTAGCATTTATAGCATATACAACTTTCAAAGCCATAGTCTCAACATTTCCATCATGCTTCATGATCATGAATGATTCCTCTCCTTGATACAGGACACCATGATATCGAGTCTTCCATAGACTCCAGACTTTGTATCATCTTTTCCCTACTTGTACATAATTTCTTATGCTTGATTGCACATAGTTATTTTTCAAATACCTGTACATAGTTTTTATTGCTTGATTTTAGATAGCTCATTTTTAAAAAAAATACAAAAACATTATAATAAATCAATAATACTAAAAACATTTTGATTGTATGCATTATCCATGCTTTACATTTCTACTACTATGCTAGACTTACATTTGTTGTTCTATGTTATAGTTTGTTAATTTATATACATTACCATGCTTCACTTGATCTTCTTTGATTGTGTGCAATAACATCCAAATCTTTGATTGCTTCACTCTACCCATTGAGGGGGCATCCTACTTATACATCGAGACACACATAAATATACATACCTAATGGGGGTGTCTTCTACATGACTACACCATCTAGGTTATGTCATTCTTACACCACAAAATCTAGTTATCATGCTGATGTACATTATTTCTTAGCTTATATAGATTAATCTAATGATACTCACTAGTATATACCACTAGTATATTTCTTAGCATATACCTAGTCTTGTATTAACATGTCTTGCATACTTTCCCTCTTGATTTGATTAGTTATATTCGATTGTATTTCTAGTTATTACATGCTTTCCTTTTTTACTTTACATAGTTGGATTGTAAGCATTTATCAGTTCATATTTGTCTCCTGTATGTGCCTTAGGACATTTGCCAATGTCATTTTCTTATATGTCTTGTGTGTGCCTTAGGAAATTTACCTATGTCCTTTGCTTCTATGTCTTATGTGTGCTTTAGGACATTTGTCAATGTCATGTGCCTATACATTTTTATGTTATTATGTATTACACAGTAGATGTATTACACAGTAGCTTTACTTCTTTAAATAATATGTGTATGTGGCATTTGAACATGCCTTGTATAATTGACTTCTAGTATGAGTGACATATGCCCATGTCCCTTGTTTGGGTGGCCCCTTGGCCACCCTTGTATGCTTCTTGCTTCTTTCCTTGAGTTCTTGTTGCTTGTTTACTTCTCATATTTTGTAATGCCATGATCTTAATCATGCATTATCTTTCTTCCTTGGATGCCATGATGGACATCATACTCCATCCCTCCAACTAATAACTAAGAACTAACCAGACTTTCATTTCTAGTTCAATACATTGTACATGTTATTACATTATTATATCTATCTAGGAATACCCCTATTTATCTAACAATCTCTCAATATAAATCATGCTATATCTTGAGATATCTTGTCAAATATCATTTTTATATCATGTATGTTTGTAGCATAACACACTTGCAAGGCTCTTTATTTTGAGGGTAGTCATTTTAGGGTCTTCATTCCTACCCTTAGAAGAGGGGGAAATAAATAGGCATTTTGTCTCAAGGATCAGAGATCTTAATGGTTGAATTAATTTTTTTTAGAATGCCTAAAACAATAACCAAATACCAAACTAGTCAGAATAGACTATAGTTACCAAATTTGGCCCTGAACAATATCACCTAACTTGGACAATAGTGCTGATGCCACTAGTATCTACTTTCGGTGATCTTATCCAAACAACAAAAAAACTAGACTTTTTAGAAGTAGACAAAAAATAGTTTAAACTATAGTTTTACATATCTTGACTAGTTCAGAATTTGCAATTTTTAATACATTTTTGCTAAGAAAATCTAGATTTAGGGGGCATCATGTGTATCATGATGTCTCTCACTTCTAGTTTTAGATATGGTAGTTGATATAAGTTCCATATTAGAATCCATGTTTCAGATACCAATGATTAGGGGAAATATGTGTAGAACATTTATTTTATTTTATTTCCAAGTTTAGTATTAGCCAAGCATTCTCAGTAGTTGTGTGCCTTATTCCATCTGTAGATGGTTGGCATCATTTTGGAATGGATTTCATATAAGACTAACTTTCGCATTCCTAAGTTCCTATGTTCTCAAGTGGATATCATACAAGCTTAGTGCACTAGTTTTAGAGTGGATTTCATACAAGCTTGATATCCATATTTAGAAGTTTATAAGAGTGGCTTAGTTTCCAATATATATTCAGCTATCCATGCTAACATTGTCAGATCACAATACATTCATGACATTGAAGAGCCATCTCATACAACACACATTTCATACTAGTATCATTTCATAGCTTCACTTCATGGGGTAATGATGGATCCAAGGGAATAGATAGCCTTTGTATTCTTGAGCCACCTATTCAAATGGATTAGACACATAGTCTAAACATCAATTAACACATGCATGACCACCTAGATTCACTCAATGGGTGATGATTGGGCCAAAGGGCTAGCCTTTGCAGTCTTGATCCACTTTTAGGGAATTGAACACTCAAATTCATTTATGATATTACTCTTAGTATAGTAGCTTATAACATTTCTCATCATAATCCAAAATTACTCAACATCACAATAGGTTTTGTATTATTCTACATACTTAGTGAGGTATATTTGTTCCTTTCTCTTCCTCTCTCTTAACTAACTTTATACGTTCTTATTTTAGATATAACGTATCTAGTAATAACTAATATACTCTTTGTTTTCTTTTACAAATTTACACTTCATAGTGTGATCTCTATATGAACACCCAACATCACACAATTTCATGACCTTCACCCTTAAAAATAAGTGTAGGTATGCTTTTTAATTTTCCTTTATCCTAGTATTTCACTTTGCTACATCACTAGAATATAGGGGCCAATTCAAAAATTCATAACTTGAGCATGGCTATTGACACCTAAACCATAGGTCCCTCTAGCTTTTTCTCATGACCCTCATAGGCATCATTTTCACTTATTCTTAGTCATCTATAGTCTTTCAGACTTGATCCTAGTTGAGCAAGACCCCTCTTTCCATAATAGATCCATCCCCTTAACTCTCATCTACTCAAGACAATAGCACCACATTCGGACTATAACATTTGTGCCACTCCTATCTACTTTTGATGTCATTATCCAGGTCTATTTTTAGCCCCAATGATCAATTTATTCCATTTTCCCATCCCTATCCTTGTCAGTTTAACATGATTACATTCAGCCCATGACCAATATATCCTTATAAAATCCCATTCAAATATCATTTGGAAAGCGGTTGGGAAATATCACTAAGCAAACAAGAATACAAGAAAGACTACTCAAGCAATATTCCCTATTACAAGCTCATTCAAATCATTACACCCATCCTTAGCCACCTTACGCACATCTAATATATCATTCTGCATCTAAATATACATAATTGCACAAAGCACATCAAGTGGGAGAACTACATATGGCTTAATCCCTCTTCGAAGAATTGGTATGTAGGCAACATGCCCACACACAGTGTGTTAAACATGTCTAGTATATATTACATACACTAATCCCCCCTCTTAATCAAAAGTGGTCAAAGCACAATAAAAGATAGGGTTTGAAGAAATAATATTCTCTATAGGGAGCTATACAGACTTTCATCTATTGAAAATTTGTAGACATGGTCACACAGACATAGCGAACAAAACCTAGAAAACTCATATCCTTAAGACAACAATAGTAGAGGTAGAATATAACACTGGTGCCACTACTATCTAATTTTGATGTTTCTATCCAATCATAAAATGAAGTTTAGATCTTAGCTTTTGATAGTGTCTCAGTCTTTCATAGTAAATTATAGCCTCTATCTTAGTCAGATCAATCAGTTTCTAGATAAGTTTTATTTCTTCTCCTTATTACTATTTTTATAAAAGGTTTAAATTGAAATTAATTTACACAAATTAGTAGCTTAATTATTGTCTATTTATTTAATGATTTTACTACTCAGACCATTTAACTAAATTAGGAATAATACACAAATATTCTCAAAATGATTAAATCATTTAGACACAAAAGTGGTTAAAATGAGGTGTCTAATTTTTTCCCCTATTTGAGAAGGTGTTAATGAGATAATAGGCCCAGTAACATACTAGTAAATAATTAAAAAGTCATTAAAAAGGTTTGAAAATTTAGTTGAATAAATAATAGATAACCTAGGATGCTCCCTTGAGAGGATATGCAAGGATGAAAGAAATGTATGGGCTCTCAAAAAAAGAGGAATAAGAATGGAAAAATTAACCCATGTATAAGCTTAATCCAAATGAGTTAATTCTTGCACACTTTGATCATAATGGTTGAGAACATTAGAGTAAAATTTTCCTTGAGGGGAAAAGTGGGAAGGATGCATCCAAAAATAAGCGACACACTTTGACCATCACCAAACAAGGATAAAGTTATCGGCTTGGAATTAAAATAATTTTCCCCAATGTAAAACATATAGACCCCAAACAAGGTGGTCTAGGTTGATCATAATATGTGCCTCAATAGGGCAGATTATGATTATCGGATAACTAATTTTTTCCCTTACAAGGTAGATGTAATTGTTGATAGGTCAAAATGATTTGCCTAAGTAGGGTGGATTTCATTATTAAATGGTTAAAATGGTTAATTGATTGACTAGAAAGCATAACTCAAGGATTTAACCTTTCTCATAGATTAAAGATAAGAAGACAATGCAAGCATAGGTACAATGGTATAAATAATTTTTAAATAATGAAGAAGCCATAAAATACTATGCACCTATGAATGGTCGAAGTGATAAGGTGAATTATGGTTATAAAAACATGATAATGATCAAAGAGTGATATGATTGGAATAATTGTAATAAAATGGTTATGACTTTTTACATATATGGTCAAATGTATCATGAGGAACATATAAATTAGCCATATGGTCCAATTGATGGGGATTAGTGAACAAGGAGAATTTTTATTGTAGCATTGCCAAGTAGACTCATAGATAAATATTTTTCATGTGGCACGACACAATATCCACCATGATATAAAACACCATGATGAACTATCTATAATGTGCATAAGGACTAACCTTTGTTCCAATAAATCATTGAAAACAAATCACTAATGATAAAAACCATGATGGTAATGATGATAAATGTCAAGGTATGGATTGAAGTGATATTGTGTGAAAAGGAACATCCAAATAATTGAGTCAAGACAACAACAATGGAATCAAACAAATAAATAGACAAGCAAACACATAAACATAAACTTGAAAATAAAATAAACATAAACCATCTTATTGTTTAAATAAGTCCAAATACAAGTGTGAAGGCTTAATGATATGGATAAATGGATGGTTTCCCCAAGCAAGGATACATGTAAGGGAAGGACACATATCAAAGGTGGTTAAAGTAATAGGAACTAATAACGATTTTCCCCTAGGGAAGGACACATACCAATAATGGTTTAGGATCTAAAATGGTTGGATTAAGGATTTTGACTAGATATAAGATGAGACAAATGTTTTTGTGTTTTAGGGTTTTATATCTCTCATGAGAATTTAATCCCATTTTGATTTTTAGGTCTTTTGAACTATTTTGAATGTTTTTTAGTTTTTTAAAGTTTTAGTGTTTTTGGAACCTCAACTTAATAGATGATTATGATATATATAATGGGTTAACTTTAAAAATAGCAAGAGTGTTACTTAATTTTTTCTAAAAATGGTGATAGTGTTTATAAGGGGTGACCAAGTTGACCTTAGAAATTGAATGCTACCTACATAGTCCAATTTAGATCTACCTTTGTGAAAACTACTACTAATCAATAATAAGATTGAAACCATGAATGACATATCAAAACATAAGAATGACATAAGAATAGAATAATTGGCACAAGATATTTTCCAAATAGGTCTCAATATACCTTCTACTTTCATAATAAGATAAATATGGGAAAATTAATGGTCATAATAAGATAGGTTGGGCTGAATAAGATTGAATTGAAATGGTCTATAATAGCCCAAATGGATCAAATAGAATGATGTATAATGTGGATAGGGTTGCCCCCAAGTGTCAATATACTTGCAAACAATAAATTATTTATTTTTTATATCAAACTTTCTAATTTTTTGGATTTTATAGCATCTCAATTCAATGGAGGATTACAAGATCCATAATGTGGACCATTTTTTATCTAACCAATACCTGCTCAGAATGGTAGATCTATATGAATATTGTTGTTAATGTGATCTTTCTTGATTATTGATTCCACTTGATCCAACACTCTACATAAGATGGTCTTCATAGCATCTAGAAAAAATATTGTTACTAGGAAGGGTAAGGAAGGGTAAGCACATGATAAATGGTTTGATTAGATAATTGAATATAGGTCTTTAATGAATAATGGGATCAAAATGGAATGTGTAATAGTTGTTATAAAAATGAAAATTAGGATTTTAAATCACATGCATTATTATTATTTCCATATTTGAATTGATATTGGTTGTGGTGGGGCTGACCTTGTCTTCAATAACTTCTTCATCAAGCAATGAGAAACTAATCGGCCTAGTTGTTGGCACCTTGAAGAGGCTTTCACTAACAAATTATTATTTATTATTCTAATTTGAGTTATCCAATAACACTTTGGATATGGTTTCAATAAGATATTTTGATAATTCATTTTGATTTTCCCTTAGCACCTTAAGAAAGGTTTAACTAAAGGCTTCTGATTCTTGATTATCATCCACTGTCTCAAATAAGGTGTCACTAAATAATGTTGAGTTTAGACTTTGATTGTTTCCTATCACCTTAAATATTTCACTAAGAGATTGTTATTCTATGTTGATAGTGTCTTTCTTCCCAAAAAATTCTAGTATTGAGATGTTGCCCTAGATTAAGTTTAAAACTTATGATTTTATCAGTCCCAATTGACGTTTATGGGAGGTGGAATGTCGATAAAATAGAAACGTTAGTTAATGGTAAAGGCATGTGTATTGGTAATTAAAGAGGAAAATGAAACATAATTATCATATAGGATACTAGGATAACTTGTGTTGATATCAAAGGAATACTCCTCAAAAATCATGGAAGGGTCGTGATTTTTTTAATCAAATATGCTAGAAATATGGAGCCAATGTTTCAACATCCATTAATATCTTTTGATTCTGAAGCTGATTCTAACTCAAGAGGTTCAAAATCCAATGTTTAGGTTGAAATTGATTTTGATTCTGATGCTAAATCTGATATTGGTTCTAGAATGGAACCCAACATTGATATTGGTTATGAAATAGAACCTAATTCTGACATTGAAATATCCATAAAGGGGGTATATTGAATTATGTTATCCATAAGTAATTTTTCCACATTTTGATTATAAATGAAGGATTTAAAATGAATAAACGTTTAGAAATTGGGGACTATGGGCATTGAACTAATAGTGGGATCTATCTCAATAATAATAAGATCATCAAAGATGGGCCCATTAAAGATATGTCTTATATCAAATAAAGATCCTTCATTAAATATAGTTTTATCATTAATAGTTTTGATTTGGTCAATGTTGGGTGACTCAACAAAAATGCCAATAATGGTTTAATTATCTTGATATTTATTTAGAAGTGGACGTATCTGATCATGGTTGAAAAGGGGATCATGACATATCTTGATCGAGTAATTATCAAACCTAGGCACACTTGGATCTTAAATAGGTAATGGTATTCAAATAGGTAATGACATAATAAGTCTAGATTGTTGGCTTTGTTGACGTGTTTCTCTAGGAGATATAAACAAATAATGTAAGTCTTCTACTAAAAATCTAGTCAGAAATTTAGCACCCATTTCCCACACTCTGAGAAGGTTTTCATATTTATTATCAAACAATTATCGATATAATTGTTCTTGTTCATAGTCTATACTTGATGACATATTTGGGAGGTATTATTGATGGAAAATTCTTGGTTGGATTTCTTATGGTTGTAATATTAGATTAGATTTTGAACTAATGGATGAAGTGTCCAAAATAGATGTAAAGTAGTCTATTTGTTGACTAAGCTAAGTGATTTCATCTATTACATCCTATCATAGGGGTGGCCATGGTAAAATAAGTTTAGGATTATGAGATTCCATGACATGAATTGACTTTGGACTAATGCCCCAAAGAAAGGATGCATGCAATGGGAATTGGATGGAATAAATCAATCCCAAAGAGAATAATCATGACTTAAATTAGAATGGGCCCAAAGAGGGTGAATTGGCATAGATTAGAATTATTTAAAAATATCTTGATTGGATTGGCCCCAAAAAGGGTGACTCAATTTAGATTAGAATAGGCCCACATAAGGTTGGTCTTGGCACATATTGGAATGATTTTCCTCAAAATGGGGGAATTGGCATAGATTTGAAATTTATTGAAAAAGGTCTTGATTGGATTGGCCTAAAAAGGGTGAATCGACATAGATTTTAAATAGGCCCAAAAAAGGGTAGTTTTGGCATAGATTACAATGATTTACCTAGAAAGGGCAGTCTTGGCACATATTAGATTGGTCCCAAAAAGGGTGAATTGACATAGATTTAAAATGAAAGAAAATATGAAGGTTATGACCTCATTGTTCCCAACTGATAAGTGTGGGAAATTTAATGCAAAGATAAGAATTATTTTTGATTGGCATGTAATTGATTTATATTAGGACTATAATGGAACAAAATTTGGTTGGCATGGTAAAAAAATTGTATTGGCATGGTACATAAGCAGTTAGGTACATGGTTCAAGATGAACTAACCTTGGATTAGAATGTCTTGGAACAAAATTGGTTTGGTATAAAATTTGAAATTGATTTTGACTTTGGTAGACATTGAATGCTAAAATTGGATATGTCAATGGAAATGTCCAAGTGGAATAATTTTCTCAATGTTAACTTTGGTACAATTTGGCACATGAATTGTAACTTTGGCTTTGGAATTGGTATTGAAATTTGACCTTGGATTAGAAATAAAAACTAGGTTTTAAATAAAATAGATGAAACATTGACATGGTTGATAAAAATATTTAGATTTTTTATCTTGATTTGAAAGGTTTGATTTTGGAAACTTGAGCTTGTGAGCAAAGAAATGAGATTTCATTGATTTGAGGCATTTTTAGGACCTCATAATGTGTAAAGATTAGCACAAGAATTGGAAATTAGATCTTGAAATGTTGAATTAAGATACAAACATGGTTTTGACTTGAATTCCTAAAAGGGGTTGATTTCAACACAAATCAAACTAAAATTTGGAACCTACATTCCTGAATGCAAAAACCAACAAGAAATAACATGGACTATAACCTTGATCTAATACCAAATGATGAAATAATGGTTAGGGGTATCAATTAATATATGCATTAGACCATACAACCTTCATAATTACATAATGGAATTTTGCAATGAAATGTGACAATAACAATTCATAAATCATAGTCTTTTCAAGTAATCTCTCATAACTAATCAACACTTGAACTCCTCACTTCCTCTTTGTTGCTTAGCACTAGCATATGGACATGATTCTATGAATGAAAGATACACCTACTTAAATTAAGTGATTTTAACCCACTAACAACATTAACACACCTTAGTCTACCACCAATATTAAATTTCATAATTATTAAATGTCTTCACATTTCTAAAGAACAAGAACACGATAAATATTAACACATAAAATATATCATGAACATTATTAAAGTAATCCCTAGTAGATTCCATTGCTTTCATAATTAAATATCAAGCTATCAACAATTGATCCTTAAATGAAATAAAAACTAAAACATAAACACATGAACACAAACATATGATGGTATGTGAAAAATATTATCACTACTAGAATATCTAGTATTGGTAACTAAAATCTTTGTATCCATGACTTTAAAGGGCACCTAGATACCTCTAAGACTTTAGATCAAACTATGATATGTTAATTTTTCTTCTTGATCAATGAAGTAGATATTTTGAGAAAATATTAGTATATCTTAGTGTTTACTCACACTTATTCATCAATAATAGTCCATGTTAATATGAATTTGATAATAAAATATAGATATGTGCCCTTTTTAAAGATGATGGATGTTTACCTACTCCTACATACTACTCATCTAAAAAGAGAGTGATGCTTATCATGTAATATATCTAAATTTGTTATAATATTTCACAAAAATATTTTTAAACATATATATGTGGTTATATAAGATATTATTACAAAATTATAATATTAATATATGACTCATGGAAGAATTAAGATGTGAGAGTGAAGGAAAGTAATATTCCCCACTATAAGAAAAAAAAGAAACAAATAATATGTCCATGTACAAACATTTAGAATCTAAATATCATTGTGTAAGCTTAATTTATATTCCTAATACCCATATCCTAATGTATTAAAAGCATGGGAATATGAAGGGAGGGTAAAAGGATACGGCCCATAAACTTGATAGGTTTGATGCCTTGATATGGAAAAGATATAGGAATAGGTGTATCATGTGTGATGAATAGGTTTAAGATGGATGATATGGTGTCCTAACACAACCAATATAATATCAATAGGAGAATGAATGTAGTAATCTCTATAAGTATAATATATAGATAATAAACTTTAAGTGGGTGTGAGGTTATGATGCCTGCAATGGAAATGTATAATTAGTTAAGTCAGGGATCTAATAATTTGGATAGAGTTTAGATAAAATCAAGTCTTTTCAAAATTAATTATTTTATTCAACAATAGGTGATATATATAGATAGAGTATCTTCTACATAATAGGAGATCATTCTTATCTTTTACAAACTTATAATTAATATCTCTACACACTTATGCCATGAGTTTTTATTACAACTCATTTTTTTATAAACGTACACATAAATTATATTTTTTAAACTTAGATAATTTAAGTAATAACCTTAAACATACAACATGGGAATGATAGCTTTCTATAATAGGAAGTGATGGAATAAGGCTAATGTTTTTCTTAATGATTTGTTAGTTTTGGGAATAATGGAGTTTTATCCCTAATTAATAAATGAGTCTGAATAGGATAAATCAATAAATAATATTCCCAATTATAGATAATGATTAATGAAATTTAATTACTATTAGACCTTTTATAAAAATATTAGTGAGAGAGAGAAAATCAAACTTAGCTTATTCTATACTATTTTGAGTGGGATAGGGTCTAGAAATTTAGGTGAAATATTAGGATAGTGTCTCAAATAAGATCTTGGACTTCATTTTTTCATCAGAAATGAGTGTCAAAACTAGACACCTTAAGATCCGATGCTATAGTTCTTCCCTTGTGCTATTATTCTTAGGATTTGAGCTTTCTAAGTTTTTTTCATTTGCTCAATGTGAGCCTGTGTAACAAATTTTAAGTCTTCACTATTGATAGAAATCCCTATAGAGATAATTCTTCATGTAATTGTCTTTTCTATGCAATTGAATTAACTTGGTAAAATATAAAAAAGGGGTTAGTGTGTGTAATATGCATTAGACATGATTCACACCCTATGTGTGGGCACACTACCTATATACCAATCCTTTGAGGAGGGATCAAGCCATATGTAGTTCTCCCTTTTAAGAGTGTTTAGTGCAATAGTGAATGAAGTGTAATAAATGCTAAAATAGGATATGTTTGAGATGGTTAGGTACTAGTCTAAAGACTTGATTTATCTTGAAATTATATAGGTTGGCTATAAGTAGAGAATAGGAAAGATTACTTGAGTGGTCTTACTTGTATTCTTACTTGCTTGAATGATATTTATCAAATATTTCCAAATGATCTTTGAATGGGCTTATATATGGATCTATTTGTCATGGGTTAGATGGAACTAGACTAGGCTGACATAATAAACATGAGGAATTAGGGAAAATGGTAAACTGGGCACAAAATGTGATTGGACAAGAGCACTAAAAAAGGGACACCCTAGGGTCTAGTGATACTGTCCAAATTTGGTGCTATTGTCCTAGGAAGATGAGACTTTTGGGAATGGATTGGTCATGAAGGGAGGGTCCTCGATCAACTGGGGTCAAATATGGAAGGCCATGAATGACTAGGAATTAGTGAAAAAATCCCTGAGAGGATCTAGTGAACAAGCAAGAGGGACCTATGGATTGGTTATCTTTAACCATGCTCAAGTTACTAATTTTTGCATTTTATATGAATACATTTACCCCCTTTTATTCTAGTGATTTATCAAAGTAAAATACTAGGATAAAGGAAAATAGAAAGCATAACCAAACTTACCTACAAAGGTGCAGCCCATAAAGTTTGTGTGATGTTGATTAATTTTGGATAGTGCATAGAGAGCACATTGTGTAAGTATGAATCTATGAAAGGTAAACAAAGATTAGAACGATTATTATTATATACAATATAAAATAAGAACATACAAAGTTAGGTAAGAGAGAGAGAAATGAAGAGAAAGGAATGAATACACCTCATCGGATATGTGAACATATATAAAACCTATTGTGATACTAGGTAATGTTAGATGTACTGAATGATGTTGTACCAAAAGTTATATCATGGATAAAGATGAGTGCTCAATTACCCAAAAAATGGATCAATAATGAAAAGGCTAACCCTTTAACTATATCATCACCTATTGAGTGAAGCTAGATTATCATGTGTGTTATAATCGGTGTTTGGTTTGTGTGTCCAATCCCTCTGAATAGGTGGCTTAGAAATACAAAGGCTAGCTCTTTGGCTCCATTATTGCCCCATGAAGTAAATCTAAGAACTGATACTGATATGTATGAATGTGTATGTCATATGAGATGGCTCCTAAAGCCCATAAATGATCTAAAAATATGATAATATGGTGTGGATAGCTAAGTGTGTACTAGAAACTAGGTCAATGTTGGCCAACTCAAAAAATATGGAGAGTAGGCTTGTATGAAAACCACTTCAAAACTAAAAAATTGCCTTATATGGAATGCACTCATGAACTTAGGTACTCAAGAATGTGGAGGTTAGGCATGTATGAAATCCACTTCAAAATAATGATAACCACCTACAGATAGAATAAGGCACACAACTACTGAGAATGCCTAGATAATGCTAATAATTGAAAGAAAAAAAACAAAAAGTGTTATGCAATTTGTGCCCAATCACTAGTGCCTAAAACATGGATTTTGATCTAGAAGTTATACCAACTACCATATATAAAACTAAAATTAAGGAACAATTATGCTATGCATGGTGCCCCTATGTCTGGATTCTTTGATAAAATTGTATTAAAAATTGTTGATATGAAGTGGTCTTATTTTGCAAAATTGTAGCTAAACCTACCTTTATACCCACTTATAAAAAACCTATTTTTTCTACTATTTGGATAAAAGCACCAAAAATAGACACTTTGGTGTCTAGTTTTATAGTCTAGCCTCAACATTGTTGTTCTAGGTTGAAACTGATCACTTTTCTAGATTCTTGACTGTTTCCTTGATCTGTTCTAAGTGGTTTGATGACTGGTTGTTATTTTGAAACTATATTTTTTTATCGATAAGAGCTCTGATCTTTACATCAAAACCCCTATTTGTTGACCCCTTTTCTAAGGGTAGGAATAGGTACCCTGTAATGATTGCCCTTAGAATAAAAAACCCCATAAGTGTGTTAAGTTTGAAATATAGATGATATAGCAATGATAATCAATAAGATATCTCAAGATATAGCATGATTTCATTTGAGGTTTTATTAGATCAATAGGGGTATGCCTAGATAGATGTAACAATGTAATAACATGTGAAATATACTGAAGTAGAATTGAAAGTGTTAGTTCTTAGTTTGTTAGTTGTTAGTTTGAGGGATAGAGCATGATGTCCATCATGGCATCCAAGAAAATATGAAAAATACATGATATGGATTATGGCATTATAAACAATCAAAGAAATCAAATAAAAAACACATAAATCAAGAAGAAAGATGCATACAAGGGTGGACAAGGGGCCAAGCAAATAAGGGACATGGGCACATGTCACTCAATCTAAAAAACAAATATACAAGTCATGTTCAAATGCCATATACACATACAATCAAAACAAACAAGTTACCATGGAATCCACAATCACATATAGGAGTATAGGCAAATGACATTAGCAAATGTCCTAAGACACACACATGAATAAAAGAGAAAGACATTATCAAATGTCCTAAAACAAATATATAAGACAAGTAAGAATTGGAAATGCAATCCAATAAGCTACTCTAAGAAAAAATGAAAGCATGTAATAACTAGAAAGATATAATCACATCTAACTAATCAAAACAAGAGTGAAATTATGCAAGAGATGTTTAGTACAAGACTAGGTATATATTAAGAGATACACAAGTGCTAGATACTAGTCAAATGTTGATATAATAATTGGTGTAATATAGTAAGTAATGTACCTCAACATGGCAATTTGGAGTGTGTAGTGTAGGAATGACATAACCTGGATGGTGTAGTCATGTAGAAGATGCCCCCAGTAGTTATGTATATCAGAGTGTGTCTTGAATGTATAAGTAGGATGCCCCCTCAATGGTAGAGTGAAGCAATCAAAGAGATGTATATCACTGCACACACTCAAAAAAGATCAAGTGAAGCATGGTAATGTAGATAAATTGACATACAATAACATAAAATAGCAAATGTAAGTCCTATCATAGTAATAACAATGTAAAACATGGATGATGCATACAATCAAAATGTTTTTGGTGTTTTGTTATATTTTAAATTTTTTAGAATTTTGAAATTTTATACTATTTTTTTCTTTTTAAAATTTTGAACTATGTATAATAAAGAAGAATAAACTATGTACTGGCAAAGCTAGAAAGAGGTGATACTAATCAATGAGTCTCATGCAAGAATCCATTTCATGGTGTCTAGAATCCCAAATTTATGGAGGTGTATGAACCCTCTATACTAGAAATGGATGTCTCAACTATGTCTAAATCTGAATTGGAAGAAGAATTGAAACTGGAGAAGTTAAAATTGGTGGCAAAACTAAAACTAGTGGAAAAATAGAAATTGGTGACTATAAACTAGTAGATGGGTCTAAAGTGGGGAGTGGTAACTCACATAGAACTCCATCAACTATAAAAACTTGATTAGTGTGAATTAATTTCATGAATTTGTGCATTGTAGAAGGTACTAGTCTAATTTTTTAAATCCATGGTCGACTAAGTAACATATAAAAAACTCCTACACTGGGAACTATAGCTAATGGTGTGGCCATATGTGTAGGACCAACATATAATGGAAGTACTATCTCACCTAATAAACTTTGTATATGCCAAATAAAACCACTAATAACTATGTCTATCACAATGATATCTTGATATGCATAACCTAAATGCTATAGTAGTATCAAGGTGCACATGTTAAAATTGGAACCATTGTCAATAAGCATACCGTGAATAGGTTGATTATGAATGTGAGCTCTAATAAAGTGTACATAATAATTTGAGTCATCCTCAATGATCACATACTCTGAGAAGGAGTTATAAGGTCTAGTTAGAACTCTAGAATTGTATACATTGATCATGTTACTCAAAGGATGTAACTCAACTAAAGGCACCCTATATGTATTTGGTGGTGGATGTCAATGATATGCATGATGAACCTCTGATGTGTCTCCTGTATCTTGTTTTGAATATTATGAAAATGAATCTAAAAATATTTTCAATGTTTTATCTTGCATTTGCTTTGCCGATGGAGGCTCAATTGAATATCCAAGATCAATATCATTTAAATTTATTAGGTCTTATATCTTATGCTTTAAATTGTTGCATCTATTTGTCGTATGGCTTGGTGCCTTATGGTAGTAAAAAAATGTCTGCTGATCATATCCCTTTAGAAGAGGATTTGCTAGATCAATTCCTAAATAAGAGGGAGAGATATGATATTACAATATAAGAGCTATTGTAAAACCCTGGTTGGAGGAACTAAAAGATGTGAAAAAGTACATCGAGGGGGTGCTGATAACACTATTCACTAAGGAGGCTCTAAAGCTACATTCACTGTAGGTTGATTCTGCCCTTTAGTATCATTAAACTTGACCTTATATGGGACTTTGTTATTACTCTTAATAGTTGTGTTTGATGTATTAGTGTACTTTAGTTTGCCCATTGAAATTAGTTTGACTTTTCTTTCCTTTAATGTGTGACACAATTCAGTGGAGGAGAATCTTTTAAACATGATTGATTTATGAAGTGATGATATAAGACTTTGTTTTAAAAGGTCTTGTAACTCTTGATCTATCATGGGGTTAGTCATTTTAGTCAATATGGTCTTATATCAAAGAACATAATCTATGAGATGTTCATTTGGTCATTGTTTCTCTTGAGCAATTTGAGAATATGAAACCTTATCACCAATGTTGATACTAAAGTGTATTAGGAACATGTTAGCTAAATGATTGAATGCATTGACTGACTGATTTTGTAGACTATAGAACCATTTTAAATCATAATCCTTTAAAATATGTGGAAATAGCTTGGTAAGTAGCTAGTCATTTGGTACATAATCCAAACATGTTGCATGAAAATCTCTCAAATTTTATCTCTATCACCCTTTCCATCATAGAGAGTAAGCTTGGGTTGATCAAAAACTTGTGGCAAGGGTGTAGAAGCAATGTGACATTCTAATGGTGTATGTAGAAAAGTAATAGAATCCAAATCATGTGTAGGTCTATTGGCACCTTGCTCAAGATGTAGCACCTTGGATTAAAGAGATCTTATCTCTTGCACAAGGGCTGTCACATCAGGGGATACATATATAATAGCTATAATTGGTGGCATAGAAGTAGGTTGGGCTCTTATAGGGGTTGAGACATAGTTTCCCTCATAATGTCATTTGTAATTAGTTGCTCTGTGGAAATGGAAAACTCAACTTGTTTATCCTTTTTTATTTCCATGAGAGATTGTAATATAAGAGTATGATCTTGAGGTTTTTCTCTGAGTCTTTCTCTAAAATTTTGGAGAATAAAATCTTTGTTGAGTACAACTTAATTATCAATAATGGGTGGAAGTAGATTAGTAGTCCAATGTGGTGGAGCATGAGCATCGATGTATAAATCATCATTGGTATTTTCATTTTACTAATTGTTTGAATCATTCTTATTAAAATTGCTATAATCTAGATGTGTAGAATCTATAGGTGGAGTCTAAACTAGTTGTTTATCCATATTATATGGTTAAGTTGAAGGAATATGAGTGAATTTAGGAGGATTTCCACTAAGTCTTGCACTTCATCTTGAATGAAGAGATGCAAGGAACTTAGATGGCATAAGGAAAATAACTTAAATAATAGTAGAAAAGATTAAACGAATGTAATCTAAACAAGGAATTGTAATATGCATAGAAACAATACAAAGTTCCCAAACATGTATGGTGATATCTCAAGAAGAAAAATAAGAACTAGTACATGCTACTAGGAATTTTTCAATTTTTTAAAAAAAAAATACTATGATTGTTTTAAATTGCTATTGAATTTATGAGTGAAGTATTTAAGAAAAAATTCAAAAATATATGAAAAAGTGATTGATTTAATGGGACCTATTAGTTTCAACTAGGGTTTTCAGAAAATAAATTATTAAATTTTACTATGAATTTTTAAAATTTGAAGTGATTGTCTGATTTTAATATGTAACTAAAAATTCAGCAAATGATTGGAAAATTACTGTGAGCTAGTTGATGCAACTAAGATTTTAAATAAATTAATTTTAAAATTTACTAAAAAATTTAAAATTTGAGATAAATTACTAATTTATACGTTCAAGCAAAAAATCAAAAAATTATTGAACTAATGATGCAAAATTACTAGGACTTAGTGTATGTAACTAGGGCTTGAAATAAATTTATTTTAAAATTTACTACAAAATTTTAAAATTTGAGAGGAATTTATGATTTTAATATTTAGGAAAAAATTTAAAAAATTAAAGGAAAAAAATTATTAGGAATTTACTCTAGAGTTTCTAGGGTTTTTATGAAAAATTCAAAGTAAGTCAGGTTCACCAAATGATTTATTATTTTTGAGAATAATGGGGGTTTATCCCTAATTAATAAACAAGTCTAAGTACGATAAATTAGTAAATAATATTCTCAATTATAGCTATTGATTTATGAAATTTAATTGAAATTAGACCTTTTCTAAAAATAGTAGTGAGAGAGAGAGAAAAAAAAATCAAACGTAGCTTATTCTAGACTATTTCGACTTATATAGGGTCTGGAAATTCAGGTGTAGGACTGGGACAATGTCACAAACAAGATCCTAGATTTCATTTTTGATTGGATAGAAGCATCAAAACTAGACACCTTGGGCTCCGATGCTATAGTCCTTCCCCGACACTATTGTTATTAATATCTGAGCTTTTTAGGTTTTGTTCACCTACTCAATGTGAGCATGTGTACCAAATTTTAGGTCTTTGTTGTTAACAGAGCTCCTGTAAAGTTGATTATCCATGTACTTGTCTTTTCTACGTAATTGAATGAACTCAAGAAAATTAAAAAAAAGGGGTAGTGTGTGTAAGATTCACTAGACGTGCTTCACACCCCATGTGTAAGTACACTACCTACATACCAATACTCTGAGGAGGGATCAAGCCATATGTAGTTATCCCTTTAAGAGTGCTTGGTGCAATTGTGAATGAAATACAAAAAATGCTAAAATTGGGTATGCTTATGATGACTAAGGACTAGTTTGAAGACTTGATTCAACTTGAAAGTGTTTAGGCTGGATGTATGTAGAGAATAGGGAAGATTGCGTGAGTGGTCTTACTTGTATTTTTGCTTGCTTGAATGATATTTTCCAACCCTTGCCAAATGATCTTTGAATGGGCTCATATATGGATCTATTGGTCATGGTTTAGATGGAACCAAACTAGGCTGACATAATAAATAAGAGGAATCAGGGAAAAATGATAAACTGGGCTTGAAATGTGATTGGACAAGAGTGCTAAAAAGAGGACACCCTAGGGTCCAATGCTACTGCCCAACTTTGGTGCTATTGTTTTGGGTAGATGAGACTTGGGGGGATGGATTGGTCATGAAGGGAGGGTCTTGTCTTAGCAGAGGTCAAGTTTGGAAGGCCACAGATGACTAGAAATTAGTGAAAATAAACTTGAGAAGGTCTAGAGAGCAAGCAAGAGGGACCTATGGATTGGGTGTCTTTAACCATGCTCAAGTTACCGATTTTTACATTTTATATGACTAAACTTAAAATGATAAGATATAAATCATAAGCTAAATAAAGAAAAATAAATAATATATCCAAACGTAATAATACGTACCTCAAAAGGTTATATATAATAATAAAATATACACAACTATTTAATCATACAAAGAAAATGTCAACATTAAACAAACACATAGTTGCATAGACACAACATGAAATGATGACTAGAAGATCCTTTGTGAATAACACTAGACTAAACATTGAAAAAAAATAAAAAATAAAAAAAATTGAGCAAATGTAAGGTACACAAGAAAAATAAATATAACATAATCCACAAGATGTAAGTAATATATAATAAATATAAATAAATTTAGATAGAAAATCAAAAGTAAAAGTAGTCAAGACAGCCTTTAAATCTCACTATAAAAATACGCATATATCAATGTGAAAAGGCCCTCAAGATTAGGTGTAAATGTAACTATAAATGTAGGTGTAAATGTTATGTATTCCCTACATCTCAACTTATGAAAGCATAATATGAGCAGCACATGCATTTCGTGTATATAAAACTTTGTATTATATATTTTGAATAAAACTTGTTCATTCTCATTAGCAAGTTCTAACGTGTAAATTTTTAAAACCATTCAACATGAAGATTTGCTTTCACTTTAGCTTTTTATATTGTCCAAACATTTATGTCCTATCCGTAAGAGAATAGAATAATTTTTAAAGTTTAGAATTGAAAGGAATAGAACTTGGGTTGGGCTGAGAGCCTTTTCTTTTATCTTTAATGAAGAATATTTTAAAGGCTTAAATATTTAAGCATCTTTTTCTTTCACTTTAGAAAGCACTACGTTGATATCATTGAAATTAATGATATGCCTTAATGTGGACTTGTTGGAGAAATATCCTTACAAAACCTTAGAAGATATAAGATGAGTGAAGGTTTCTCTGATTTGGATGGATAAGTGGAGATTTATCCGACTTGGAGGTTAGATAATTTTATTATAATTTTTATGTTTTTAATAGAGATATTTGTATATATTTAATTAGTGAAGATATGATGTCTCTTATTTTTTTAATAGTTATTTGTCTTTATAATTTTATTTATTATATAATTGATAGTTTATTATTATTATTATTATTATTATTATTATTATTATTATTAATAATAATAATAATAATAATAATAATAATAATAATATTAATGCTTTAAATTTTTATAAATTTTTAATTTTATTCATTTATTTTAATTATTTGTAAATACTAACTTATATATTTTAGATAAATTTATGTAAAAGATCATAAGAGATATTATTTTCAAGGTGTTTATATTAATTTAAATTTATAATTTTAGTGTAGTGAAATAAGTATTTTGAGAATGATATTTCTTTGTGTCATATATATATATATATATATATATATATATATATATATTAGTAACACTAGTTATCATATAAGGTAAAGTAAATACTTATTATTCATAAAAATATACTTAATATAATTAATTTATAATTTCATTTAATACAATATTAAAATAGAAAATAGAGAATACATATTATTAGTTTTATATATGTATATGTCTATATCTATATGTATGTAAATGAATGTGTGTGTGTGTGTGTGTGTGTGTGTGTGTGTGTGTGTGTGTGTGTGTGTGTGTTTTTGTAGATTTAATTTTACAATGATTGAATTTTTGTTCTTCTTCTTTTATTTTCTTTACTCTTTTTTCATTCTTTGATCTTTAAAATTGGTTATATGTAAATGTCTTGAGATTCTTAATCCATGTAATGACTTGACATGTGATATAGCAAAAAATATCAAATGTTGTCTTTCTGTAAGTCATATATCAATTGTGGCTTTGTTAAGTGTTAAACCCTATAATTTATGAATTGTAATCCCCATGACAATTTCAATGGGAATTGACACACACAACCCATTTCAATATGGGTGATTGGAATTATACTTGTCATTGAATCAACCAAAGGAATATTTGTGTGGTTATCAAATTGAACCATTATATATGTATATGGTTCAAGGCGTAAAAATCTTGGTTTATAGACAATGCTTTGAACATAACTAAGTGCACCATTGAAAAGGAATAATTTTGTCCATAAGTTTTTAGTGATCATCACCCTTGCATTATTAGAAAATAATAATTCAACTTCAAATTTTTCATCATACATTCTTACAACATCATTGTTTCATCTTTTAGTTTCAATGCTTTGGGAAACAAGTTAATTCAATGCATACAATTTTCTCTTATTACGTTGATGTAAATTTTTTTCCTAAAAATTAATGTATATGTTCGTTATTATCCTCTTTTTTCAATTGTTTAAAGTGAATCATCAATTTTGCTCATCAATAACCAACAATCTTTAATGGTTGCATGGGTGTCTCTTATATTTTTTAATTTTTTTTAAAAACCATTGTTGTTCTTCACTTTGAGCTTTTCATCTAAAAACCTCGTCTAATGTAACAATAGTTATAAAGTTTTTATATAATAAATTTTCTTGTGTTGTGATTGAATATTGTTTTTATCCATTATTAGAGGAAATTATCTAAAATCCCCAAGGAAAATTATATATCTTCCACCAAGCACATATCATCATTTTCTACAAATGCTTTGTGTAGTCAAGAATCTATATTTTGAAGTATATTTTGACCTATATATCTCATCTCATCATTCAAAATATACCTAACATGTTGGATTTATTCTTGAAAGCTCATTAAACACACTCTTAATTTTTCAAAATCTTAATAGACTTTTACAAGGTTTTATTTATTTTGGACACACTAATTTTAAATGTTACAACTCCAATTAGAGAAAGTTGTAGAAGGGAGAAACATTGTGGTTTTGATAACTCTAGAAGTGTTATCTTAGTCCCTCTGATAAGATAAGATTTTCCTGTACCCTTCATTCTTTAGATTATCATATGCAATACAGGCATAATCTATCCTTGATTATAATATCTAATAATTATATAAGATTGTATTTTTTGTTTCACACTAAGGATTTACTAATATAAATTAGACTCCATTATTCCATAATAAATAATCCATTTTATTTTTCCATGCTTAAGAATCTAAGAGTAATTTTCATTTTTCTTCGACTGGGTTGTTTGCATTCCAAGGTGTTTGCCTATCAATATCTCTTTAAACCAACATATCAATCTCATAAACATCCAAGAAATGTCATTGATGTAGGATTGATATGATATCCCACTAATTTTAATTTTTTTTTATAGATTATATCCTTAATTTCATCCTTTTATTTCTCATTGAATGCCATTATTTGTTTTAATAAAGCAATTTGTATGCTAAAGATTATATTGAAATTGAACCCAATGGGACTCTATCATATCAAAACCAGTATGATTTTATTTCTCAATAACATAAAATGGTTTATACAATAGTAATATTAACCAAAAATAGTTCACAAATCTTGTTTTGGGATACTACAAAACCTAGGCCATGTCCTCACAATAGAAAATGTTGTTTTCAGTTTCCACTTTTCTTCTCTATGGATTTTAGGATTATATAATAAAGATTTTTTGGAATCAGTGAGTGGTACATGTTCCATTATTAAATTTATATCAATGTACTAATCAATTATTGATTTTTCATGTATTTTATTTTTATCATCCTCTTTTAATACTAGTTTAAAAACTTTAAACCCAAAATTTAATCATAAAAATACTTAGTTTTACTCCATCAAAGGAAGTTATATAAACATGTGCCATGTACCCATTTCTCTTGTATCTATTTCAAATGTTATTATTTATTTAATACACTCCCTTTCTCTCTCTCTCTCTCTCTCTATATATATATATATATATATATATATCACGTGCGCGCACGCACGCACACACACACACACACACACACACACACACACACACACACACACACACACACACACACACACACACACACACACACACACAATGCTTTCAACATTTGTAAGAAAAATCAACATTTTTATATGTTTCTTAACTTTTCTCTACTTTTGTAGCACACTTTGAAATATAGTTTTTAATAAAATTATGGAAAGAATTAGTTTCCAATATACATATGCACTCCAAGATTGAAACACATAAAAATTATTAGTGTTAATGTGGCCATAATTTATTTTTGTCTCACATTTTTTTTTATCTCATATCTCCATGTCTAAGAATAGTTTTGATCAATAGAGATTCAAAAGCCACAAAGAATAGTCCGTGTATGGAATAATTTTTTTAGCTATTAGCATGTACACATAAATATTTAATAATTTTTTTCACAATAATCCTTCTTACCTACAAACCTTCCTTCCTTTTTTATTTTGTAAGCAAGCTTCATCTGTACACATGGTATGATAGTCCATGAAAATAACCAATTCTCCATATTCTTGTTCAGGATCCATTTGATTAAAATCAAATATGTTCCTCAAACATATCGGAAAGATCAAATCTTGTATTTCATGCACAAAACATAAAATATATTAATTTATGTGATTCTAAAGTAGTTAATTTTTATAGAAGATAAAAATAAATTGTATTCATTTCTCACCTACATGTTTCTTTGATGTGTATCGCCTCTAGGATTTCATGCATGTATAATTCTATCAAAATAATTTTAGGAACCTTTAACTTATTCTTTATTTTTTTATAGTCTAAAGTGTCTCTATTTGGTACTCCATCCCACAAGAACAAGCCATGCACATGCAAAGACCCTCTATGTTGCCATTCATATATATTATAAAAAGTTCAATTTAGGAAGATCCTAAGATTTATAGACCCATTTAAGAGAGTGGAGGGAACTTGGGATTGATGTGCGGGATAGTATAAGGATCATATTCCTTTTATCATTTCTTGGTCTGATCTTGAATAAATTATTCATTTAAAGTATAGATCAAAACCTAAATATCCTTGTTCTCACAAATCTATCACATCAAGTTCATCAAGGAATATGATTTTTATTCTAAGTCCACTTACTCCATGAGAGAGAATACCTTATCCATAACTGACACTATTTTATACATCCCATAGGGACTGCACATGAAATTATTATAAATAAGCATGGTAATCCAACCATTCACATGTGTACTTTCAACTAGACATACATATCACTATGCACTTACCTTAATGTTATAGAGAACTATTGAATAAGATAGATGGAAAACTTATTATGGTCTAATAAAACCTTATCTTTTACCTAGATTCTCAGGTGAGACATAACTTTGTACTAATAACCCTATTATAATGTCTCTTATTTTTACATGATGTTACCCTTAGGATAAATTGAGATGATTTTATGCCACATCAAGCATGCCATAATAGGTGATAACAAACACTTGTAATAAAAAAATAACTTGATTCAATAGCTTTGGAAAATGGATTGGCCTAAAAATATTCAAAGATGGTTAAAATAGAGGGATACAATAAGAATTAGTAGTTAATGATAATAAAATTATGGGAAAAGGCCCAGAGATATTTAAGTGTAAAAAATTAATACTTATAATAATATAGGAAAAATAAGAGCAAGGTAAAATTGAGAATAAATACACAAAAAAACAAATACCTAGGACACAATCATAATAGAACACCCATATGTGAAACATGTAAAAAAATATAGGAAATATATGAAATTTTGAATTGAAGGTGTGGATTAGTTCAAATCCTCTAAGGATATACACAAAAATAAAGGAAGAATGCACCTAGGTGAGTAATGTGAACAAAACAAGATAAAATAAATAAAATATTTTCCAAAACCCTATTCAAAGTTCTTATCTTATAAAATAAATCTCTAAAAATCTAAGCATAATAATGAGAAGAGGTGATAATTAAATATGGGAAAGAGAAGAATTGGAGGAAAGTTAAGGATACACAGGAGGTGAAATTAAATTGAAAAATGAGATGCGGGGGATAAAAGCATGAGGAAGATAAAATAATGAAGTATGCCAAAATGGATGGGATAAGTAATAGGTAGGAAGGAGTAGGTGGTGAATGAATAATGAGCCATGTTCAAATCACAAAGGAAAAAAAATAAGAACCACAAATAAGAACAATATTGGGTATTAGAAAAGAAATGTTTCCATTTATGGCCAAGTTATTAGTTTACCAAGATCTCTAATTAGTATGTTTACCCAAGGACGAATCACTTCAATATATTTTGGGGCATTGGATGGTTTGGTGGACATAGATGACATGTGATCTACAAGATTTCATTCATATATCTCAAACATTTGACCTGAAATAATATATTCATTTGAATCTATATTGAATTTCATGTGGACATAATTAATGTTTTTGAAGACATTTGTAGACATGTTAGGTAGGAGATCTTGTAGTGTTGTTTCATCAATCTTCACATATATATATAGTTATCATATGCTATCTTATATTTAAAGGCATTATATACATGATCTTTATTCAAGATAAAGTCATAAGTAGTGATGTACATTTTTATTTTCTATGTACTATGATAATTTAAAGATCTAAAATATGACACGATAAAACTTTTGCAATTTCCCTGAATTCTTATGGAAAATAAATGCTATGCCATTTTAGTATTTTTATTTCCCTCTTGTTGCATTGGTTGCTTGTATATTGGATTCACATGGGTAATCAACATCTCTTCCTCTTAGATTAGGTTTTCTATTTCAGGTGGCTGGGGTCCATGATCATAGTTATTAGATTTATAAAATGGTGGGCACCTTTCTCTTGTTAGAATCTACTAAAAAAAAGATCTTGAAGATCTCTATGAATATAAATTCTAGGATAAAAATTAAAATATATATCATATGTGGAAAATCAAGTTTATCTAACTTGTGTAGAAATAAAAATTATATAGTCTTTACATCTATCTAGACATTTCTATTGAGATTATGATTTGTTTCTTTCCAATTTATTTGGGACACTTGCATTTGAATTTACCTTCTTGTTTGTAATATTATCTCTTGTGTTCATTCACTATTTTTTATGTTGTTCATATTTATTTTAGAATTAGTTTTCATTATTGTATTTTGCATTTGCCCACATAATTCCTCATTAATGTTAGTAAAATTAAACTCAATTACATTATTAATATTTCCTTCAAGGTTTATAGCACTCAATCTATTCCACTTTCATTTTCACTAAGAAACCTAACATGTATTTCAATAAGGCCCACTGCATGAACTAATTATTTATCCATTTAAAATCTGTCATTATGATCAACATCAACATTAGCGTTTCGAAGAAAATGTATTTATATATTTTCCTGATTATATTGTTGTAGTTATTCTCTTTATACATTAGTCATTCTGATCTACATGTAGTTATCTTTGTAGTCTTATTATTAATACAACTTGGTCTGGTTGAGATCTCTGTGCAAAATGAACTATCATATCATATACAGGTTCTCTCATTTGCGTTTCAAGTTATTCAAATGGAAAATCAGCCCTATGTTTCAAACATCATTATTTGTCATACTCATTTTTACATATTCTCTCCTCATCCGTCATTGGTACCTATTTTTTTTGTCTTCAGTATTCTTGAGAATGTTTTCTTTATCATTATCTTCTTTGCTCTTCATATTTTTTTTATCTCTTCACTTTTAAAATTCATTTTTCAAATATATATATATATATATATATATAGAGAGAGAGAGAAAATTAAATCAATATTTTATTAATATAAATATATAATAACTTCATATTAGCATAAATATAATATATATATATATATATATATATATATATATATATATATATATATATATATATAGTAACTTTATATTAATGTAAATATAAATTCTTTTTATAATAACTTTATTAAATTTTAATTTTTTATTTGTTTTTATGGCCATATTTTACTGTTAAAATTAAAAAAAAATGTAAATTTAGACATACATAATTTTATAAAATCTATATATTATATAATTTTTTTTTACTTTAGTTAATTTTTAAATATAATATTAAACATTTTTTAATGAGAGGATGAATATTTTATCAAAATTTGACACCACTAACAAAAAGAAAGAAAGAGAGGGGGGAGAGAGAGAATTAGAGAAAAAGAAGAAGAAATTATTCAGAAATTAAAAAAGGGTCATGATCCAATTAATATGAAGTCAAAGATAGAATTATTAAATAGACAAAGTGTACAATTTATTTAATGTGAAGAGAATAAGATGGTTGGCTTTTGTTTGCCAAACCAATCTAGATCATTATTGTCCCTATGATGGAAGGTATTATTGAAATCACTTTTTAATTATTCAACTTTTCTTTAAACCAATGAAATATCTCCAAATATTTATTATTGTAACAATTATAAAGTTTCTATAAAAATATTAGAATATTTTTTAGGTGTTATTTAGGCATATTCCTTTGATTTTCATACTATTTTTAATTAACAAAGACATATGTCCTTGTTTCACTAAATTTTGAATCTATTTGGTGTTTAAGGAGATATAGAGATGAAGGGTAGGGATTAGAGATTAGAGAGAACCTGGATTGGTTGTGCATCATATATAGATGATGTTGAGCACTCCTCTTTGGCTAGGGAGGACTACCTATAAATAAAAAAACACTACCACCAAAATATTTATTAGTAGATATATGAGTGCGCTGCCAAGCTACATGCTTGATCTTGGAAGTGTTAAACTTACTTAGGGATGACATTCCACTTTTTGAAATAAAATGGTAATGAATAACAAAATGAAAGAGAGTAAGAGAGAGATATTCATACCATTCTTGTCATTTGAGTGTAACAGTCACACAATGTAGGTAATCTGAGTTGTTTATGTTTTTGGAGGTTGCTTGAGTAGGCTTAGGGAGGTTAATGGAAATACACAGTCACTGATATCAGTTAGGCTACTAATGTTGATAAGGATATATGACCAATGTCAGTTATGTGATCGATGTCAGTAGAGGAAATAGGTTCTCAGGAGGTTGCAAGATATTTTTTGAGCTAGGAGGTGGATGTTGGTCAGGTTTATGAGGTTGGGAAGAGTCATAAGGGAGTGTGTAAGACTTAGGTGGGTCTAGATAAAAGGTTGGTATGTTTAGAGTAGAGGAAAATAGGTGAAGGAGTTTTACAAATCCTCCATAAGGAGAGTCAGGATGTTCATAAAATGATAAATAGTATAATATAAAGTAATTGTAAAATGATTATTTAAAGGAATTAATAAACATAGAGATATACTTAGCTGGTGAAAATAGATGAATCGTGAGTGTCAGATAGATGGCTCTGATGAGGCATGTTGAATCAATAGGTGAATAAAAAGACAAGCATGTGATGCCTAGTTTAGAATAATCTAAGCTCTATGTAGTATATCAATTCCTAATTTGAACTAATTTGTGTAGAGTAATGGTAAGCTTGGATGTAGAAAGTTGAATGCTAAAACTTGTATGTGAATTAATGAGTTTTTTTAATTTCTACTAACCTGAATATTAGGTTGGAATTTGGCTTAAGTAATCAACATTGGTGATCCCGCTCACATTAGACATGGATTGATCGATGTTGGTGGCATGAGAATAGGTAAAAGGGCTATTTTTAGCTTATTTTCTATTCTTTCTCATGCCAAGTGTGGTATCCATTAGGAAATGGTAGAAATGCAAGGTTAAGAAGGACGTAGTTAGTTAGGAATTTATATTTAGGGTGAGAACAAGTCATGGGTAGTTAGGATTAGGGGACTAAGTCTTGAGGTGACTTAGAGGGTAAGAATTAGTCTTAGGATGAGGTAGCTGGATAAGGTGGCATAAGTAGTTTTTAATTAACTTAATTAAATTTATTAAATTAATTAAATGTGTGAGGGGTAAAACATGGGTTAGGAAGGCTAATTATTAAAAGGGGATCAAGGGGGGTTTCAAATTAGGGAGTTATGCATGTGTGTGACATAATTTTGGTATCTACATTTACCTCTTTTTGTCTTATAATTTGTACTGATAAGTTGCAAGAAAAAAATATAAGTTGGATGCTCTAGGTATTGGATGAGGTATCCTCCCTCAAAATGGGAACTAACAAAGGAGAATATGGAATTGGGTACCGATTTGATGAAGAGTTAATTGGGTGAGTGGATGTCAAGTGAGAACATGGTAACATTTCTGCTTGTGTGTATACTACAAAAAGTTATAGTTGACACAGTCAAAATTAGGTAAAGGTGAGGAGGACTTAGATAGAAATAACCAAATCACAACTTTTAAGTGATAGCTAATAAGGTTAAAATGATCAAATTTGTATCTCCAATGGTCCATGTGTTTTAAGTAGGAAGTGCTCCTAGTAAACACAAAATGTTGTAAGTGACAAGACTAGCTTGGTTGTGATCCAAAACACTTGATACACATGCGTGTCTATAGTAGCCAACTATAGCAAGATTTCATAAGCGGTCAAGACAAGAAATGTAAGGTTGGTTCAAAATGGTCAATGGTCGAGGAGATATTCATGATCTCTGATCAAAGTCATCATGGGTGGATATTTAAGTGATCTCCAAGGTTAGTTGTCATGGTTGGGGAGATATATGTGATCTTCAAGGTTGATTATTATGGTCAAGGAGATATATGTGATCTCTAAGTTTCCCTAGACTGAGGGTGTATTTTACAGGGTGGTGGTTGGGGTTGAAAACTCTAATTTAAGGGTGTCAACATCATTTATGTTGTTAATGTCAACAGGAAGTATTTCCAACATTGGTACCTTAGGTCAAGATTGCTGACATTGATGGGTGACCAAACTTGACAAAAAGGGGTTTGACAACATTTTATTGGAGAAAAAGAGTTTTGGGTTTGTGTGGGTAGAGATGGAAAATTTAGGAGGGGACCCAGCTATAAAATGCCACCTTAAGCACTAGATATTCCAGCCCAGAGGAGATAGAGAGATGATCCAAAACTCAGAAGTTCTAGTTAATAAATATTTCAAGAACATAAAAATAACACAGTAATAATGAATTCTTTGAGAAGAGATGTAGTATTACTCAAGATCGCAATACAATTATATGCTTATCTCTAGGAAGAGATGTCTATCTTCACATTTTAGGTTACCTCTTCATTTATACACATTTTGAAATCATGGGGAGGATGTGGAAGGTCACCAATCTCAAGGAGATTAAGTGGTTCGACTTCTAATATTTAAAACAATACAAAATTTGAGGAATTACTATTTTTAGAAACTTACTATTTTTAGACTGCACTACTAAAATTGAAATTTGGGGCACTTCCATTGGATTTTTGGGGGTCAAACTTCATCAAGAAAAGATCTATGCCATATCATGATGTTATCCTCATTCTTATATTTCCAACGGTTCAAACGGTGAGTCAATTGGAGCTATGGTGCAAAAGTTATGGCTCCTAGAAGTTTTGTCATCAATTGGGGTGGAACTATCACCGAAATTGTTGCCCAGGTCAAGAGATGAGGTAAAATCCTTAGCGAGTTGAATTTTAATTTGAAGTAGTTAATGTGTCATTTGGGAATTTTTTTATGTTTGGGGGAGAGAGGGAAATTAGAGGGATAGGTAATGGGGTGAAGGTAGGTTTAGGAGAATTTGGGAGGGGTTTGGGTGTAGTTTTTAGGGAATAAATTAAATTTGGGAGATGGGTTATTTGGCCCTAAGGTTGAACTAGTCATAAATGTTGGTGACATTCACTGACATCGACTGATAAGGCACTAAGGTCAGTTGGCATTCGGTGCTGACATCAGTAGCCTTAATCGATGTTAGTCATAGAAAAACACCCCAAATAAGAAGAAAAGGCCCATTTTGGATCCCTAATTGAGTTAGTCATCAAGCTGAATGGCCGAGCTAGCCTCAGAACACCCTGTCACTGAGTGCTACCTACATATCCTAGTGAGTGCCTCAAGCTAATGTAGTTCTCCTAGTGCATAGGGAAAAAGAGTGAGGTATGGTTAATTTTTTTAAGGTAAATGGTTAGGAAAAGGGATGTTAAAATATGTCATGGGACCTAGTACCAAGAAGATAGGTTGTAGGTCAAGGGTCTGAGATATAGGCCATAGGGCCCATAGTTTAGAGATAGGTAGTGAGACCTAGGGTTAAGAGATAATAAGTTAGGCCTAGGGTTGAGAGATAGGTAGTTGAGCCTAGGGTTTAGGGATAGGTAATTGAGATTAAGGTTAAGAGATAGGTAGTTAGGCCTAGGGTTTAGAGATACGTAGTTGATCCTAGGGTTTAAGGATAGGTAGTTGAGCCTAGGGTTTAGGTGGGTTTAAAAGGTTAAATAGTTAGGTGGGTATACAACTGAGCTAACCTTAGAAGACCCCATGTTTATTGAGTGCTACCTACGTAACCTAAATGAGGGCCTTAGGCCAATGTAGTTCTCCTAGAGAGAAGGGAAAAAAGGGTGGAGGTTTTTATTGGAAAGTATGTGACTTGAGGTTTTTGTGGGTGGATGTAAGATAGGCAAGAATTGATGTTACGAGATCAACTACCTATGTTGTTGACATAAATGAGGATGGATGTCACCATGGATGAGTGGGAGAACATAGTAGCCTTAGGGTTAGGAGGAGTATGATGATATTGCAGAGTTGCACGTGATGTTAGTTTAATGACAACATTGATAGAGAGGTGGGATCACACCACTAACACCTTCCATTTACCTACCAGAGAGTTGATAGTGACATAGGAAGATGTGTATAGGATTTTATAATTTCCACTCCAAGGTGAGGATCTCATCTCATGTTTAAAATAGGATCATGATATTCACATGGTTACATTATTTGGAGAGCATGTTAGAGAGGTGACCTATCACTCAGTGAGCTTTGCATATGATCTACTGTACACTACCGATGAGAATTAATACCAGTTGAGTATCCTGATAATGATAGGGATTATAGTATATATACTACCAGATGATGATGGGGGAGATTTCCTATTGCATTTATAGGTGTGTTGGCATAGATGGTTGAGTAGTGGATCATGTATGCATGGGGACTAGAATTTATAGCATATTTATAGAGAGAGTTATGGGGTTTGAGGCTATGATGATGGTACATTTTATGTGTCAAGAATTTACTCCATTGTTGGGCATATGAGTATGGGGTTACCCACCATGATTGTAACTAGTTTTAGGGTTAGGTTTACATGGTGGAGAGAGGGTATGGCCCAGATACGAGTAGATGACATAGTGTAAGACATTGATTATTATAGGCATATGATAGATGGATTGATTCCCACAAATATTATTTGGAGGCCTTACCTGACATACCCTACATTCGAGGGTAGGTAGAGTAGCTTGTTGGTTTACAGAGCATGTTATGGGTTAAAGGGAGATGAGCTAGAGAGCTAGAGATGATACCCATGGCACAAATCAAGTGATAGTTCAAATAGTTATAGGATGTGCCTCCTACCTTTCCTCAATATAAGAGAGATGATATAGAGGCACCCCTACCTTTGCCCTAGGAGATAGATGGGATAGATTTTGAGGATCTACTAGTAGGACTGGGTGTGGTAAATCTTGGATGCACAACAACTTATGTTGCATGGTGGACAAGTTTGCATCTCATGGTTCAGGTCAGGAGGCCACCACTAGATGTATAGGGAGTGATGAGAGAGAAAGATGTAACCATGTAGGCTTGGGGTATAGTGGTACAAGCTTGAAACATAGTAGTACATGCTTGAGATACAACACAAACATAGTATTGGTCTTATAGGGGTAGGCTACGACATTATAGAGATAGGTCAGGGTGTTACATGGCTAGGTTACTACACTGATAGTAGACAGGGATAGTTTGAGAGTAGTAGGAGAGGCTACTCCTCCTCCACCATAGGGACCAATATAGGGACCTATAGTAGGTTTGATGGGTCCACTATAGACTGTATATCTAATAAGGTACAACATAGCTCTAGATGAGATTTCATATTATGAGAGAGCCATCAGGGAATTCCCATAAATTTAGAGGTATTTTGAGTTTAGAGTAGGAGAGATAAGTCACATGTGTCATGGATTCTATTTCATGTATATGTAGACAAGCAGAGACTGGTGATGACACTACTTCTTTATGACCATGACTATAGCCTTGAGGATTCTAAGTGATAGATTTTGTTATTAATGTTGTTATATATGTTGTATACACATTGGCCTACGAGTTGAAGATGAGAGATGTATATTTTGAGGGAGAGATGATACTGATATGATCTATTGATGTAAATTCATATTCAATATATATATATATATATATATATATATATATATATATATATATATATATATATATATATATATGAGATTTTGTTATTTTGAGATGTGTTTATGTGATGGTAATAATGTTGATCTTATTGTAATGATGTGGATGTTTATATTATGTTAATGTTGAGCATGTTAGTTGAGTTAGACTAGCATTTCCCATATATGTGATGGTATAGGCATTGTTGATTTGTTAACTTCATCTTAGATTTTTTCCATATTTATGATGGTGTATGCTTAAAATGAATGGGTTGGGTATGTTATTTTATTTCAGCATTGTTTCATATTTATGATGGTGTATGCTTAAAATAAATGGAGTAGGATTTCCTATTTATTATTGTTTAGAGAAACTATGGCTACGCATTGGATAGATTTCTCATGAGTAATAGTTAATTAGTTTTTATATGGTTTTGGGTAGTTATTTGAGATAGACATGTATTAAACACATAATTCTAAGAATCAAGAAAAATTGGCAGAAAGGTGAGACGGTGATTAAATCTTTTTGTGAGATGCGATCTCAAAATAGAAACTGACATGTGATTGGGATGGGAAAGAAAGAGGCATGATGCTTGCACATTGGAAAAAAACATAATCACAACATAAATAGGCTCATAAGTATGAACCTTTTTCATGCTTTGCATCTTTTGACAATTTTGTTTATTAGAGAATCATTTTACTCACCTTGTATTAAGTGAGTTCAAAGTCCCTTGAAAGAGTATGAGGGGAAAAAGGTACAAGGAGTGAGAGTGTTTGGGTAGCGTAACCTACTTAGTGGGTGACTCGAGAACTAATATAGGTAAGTCCATGACTTAAAGTTTTTTTTTGTGTGTAAGTTGATCAATGTAAAAAGCCTATAATGGGATTTTGTGTGTTGAGGTCATATGAAGTTGATCAATACGAGAAGATTCTTACTCATTATTTCCCTTGATAACAAATCTTAACTTATCCATCCATAAAGGGAGTGGTCTAAGCTTTTATTTTTTATTTTTAAAAGCCATCCTTCAAGGGAATAGTCTATTTATAGTATCAAGGAGAAGTTATATAGCTATCCTTCAAGGGATCAATCTACATTGAGAATCATGACCTGAGAGATTATAACTTGTCTATGTATCCCATTTTTGTTAACTTTAGTCATGGACAAGACTATAGAGGCTTAGATGTTTTCCACTTTGAGGATAAAACCATAACACTTAGTAGGTTAACTAAGTGTGTAGGAATAAGGGTTAAGAGGAAGGGATATGAATCTAATAGGGTTTCTCAAGGGATGAGCCCAAGTTAACCATGAGGTGAAACATCACTTGATTAACAAAATAATGGTCATAGGTGCAAAACATTTAAAGCTCAGGTTCTAGCCTTATTTCAAAAGAAATTAAGCGATAAGTTCCTAAGCCATACTTATGAGTTATGATGTAGGGTTTAAGCGAATTAGGAGAAAACATACCCTATTTGATTTTCTCCATGTTTGTCACATGTTAGTTTTACTTTAAGATGAGATCTCTGATATTGAAATCTCACTCCTTGAGATTTTTATTATAAGCACATTTGATATGCTCTAGATAGATTTGGATGTGGGTAAGGGATATGAGATGATGTTCATCAAGTAACTCAAGTTGAGCCAAACATTCTTGAAAAAATCCATCATTAGTATGTCTTATAGAGAAATACGAAGAGAAGGAATCTAGACCTCAATAGGCAAAATAGCCTCCATCCCATAGACTAAGGAAAAAGGCATAGCACCTGTAGGGTTTGAATACTAGTGTAGTAAGCCCATAAAGTAAAGGGAATGTGCATGTGTCAATCCTTGCCAGTATTGTTGACTACCTTCATGAGGATTTTGGTCAATGTTTTGTTAGAAGCTTCTACCTGTCCATTTGCTTATGGATAGTATGGTGATGAGAAGCTTAATTTGATTCCAAAGGTGTTGGACAATATTATTTTTGAAATATTTTCCATTGTCTATTATAATTTTATGAGGGACACCAAAATTATATATGATGTGATGGTTGATAAAGTCAATAATTTTATCAGCCTTAGTAGAGATGAGAAGAATGGCCTCAACCCACTTGGTGAATTATTCAATAGTAGTAATGATAGAATGATGATAGATAGATGAATGAGGGTTAATCTCATCAATTAGATCTAAACCGCATTGAGAGAATGGCCAAAAGTCTATGGTGAATTGTAATACATGGCTTGGAATGTGAAGGAGGTTAGCGTGTTGCTGACATTTGACACAATGCCAAATGTAATCATTATAGTCTTGATGGAGTGTTGGCTAATAATAGCCAAGTCAAAGGATACACTTGGAAATTGTGTTACCATTGAAATATCGACCACAAATCCTATCATGGACTTCCTTAATGGAAAAGGGTGTCTTAGTACTAGTGAGGCATCTAAGGAGGAGACCATCAAAATCTTTCTTGTAGAGAAGTCCTCCTATCATAGTGTAATGAGAGACTCATTTCATGAAGGCACACCTACAATTATTGGAGAATTTGGAAGGGGTAATAGAAAAGGAAAGGCAATCCATGAGTTTCTTGTACCATAAGTCATGTGGGTTGTGTGTTATATTGCTGATAAAAAGGATGTTAGTTGATACATAAGAGGCCAATGTTAAGTGATGTAAAATGACATAGATTTTTAAGGAAGAGGGTGAATAAGGTATGTGTGAAGCAAGAGAAGCCATTATGTCAACAAACTTGTTTGTAGATCAAGGAATAGTTTTCAAGAGGTAGGAGTCAAATGATTCCAATAGCGTATCTATATGATGTTTATATCATTGTAAAATTTCATTTTTGCATAGGTAGGAACCATTAACCTAATTAACCACTACTTAGGAGTCACCAAAAATGGTTATTGATTAGACACCCAAGAAACTAGCCATTTTAAGCCCAAAGATCAAAGCTTCATACTCAACCAAATTTTTAGTACATTCAAAATCTAGTTTAAATGACAAAGGCATAGGCTCACCATCAAGAGGAATGAGGATGACCCTTGTACCCCCATCATGTTAACATTTTGATCCATCAAAGAACATCATCATTTCATAGGAAATGTCATTATTGGAGAGTGTTGTGATAGATTCATCAAGGAATTTGAGGTTTGAAGGTTGGTTGTTAGGTAAAGGAGTGGAAACTAACTAGTCAGTGGTCATTTGCCCATTGATAGACTTTTGTTGAATAAATTCCAAGTCAGTAAGGAGCATGAGTCACTGAGCTACACATTGTTTATGATATGGCTTGGAATGCATGTATTTGAGGGGATCAATATACATGATGATGCAAGTATTGTGATTTGAGAGGTAATGATGGAGCTTGAAAGTTATAAATACCAATACGAGATAAAGATTTTTAGTATGGGTATATCAAGTTTCATAATCAATAAGTGTGCAGCTTATGTAGTAAACAACTTGTTCTCGATGGTGATCATCTCGATGCACAATCATAACACCCAAAGAATGGTCTATTGTGGAGATGTAAAGGTAGAAAGGATAGTTTTCCTTAGGTGGAATAAGAACTAGTGGGGAAAAGAGATACTATTTGAGTGTGTTAAAGGCTTCCTAACAATTTATATTCCATTAGAAGGAGACATATTTTGTGAGGATATGGTGAAAGGGTTGGCAATGATTTAACAACTAGGAGATGAAGTGACATATTGACTAAAGCTTGCCTTGTAGGTTATAAATTTGTTTGATGTTAGTAGGTGGAGGCATGTCTAGTATTGCTCAAACTTTAGTAGGGTCGACTTCAATACCATGTAGAGAAATGATAAAGCCTAAGAACTTACCAAAAAAGACACTAAAGATGCATTTCTTTGGGTTTAGTTAAACATTATATTGGAAGAGATGAGTGAATATGATTTTGAGAATCATCAAGTGATCTTGGCAAATTTTAGACTTGCCAAGTAAGTCATCCATGTAGTCTTCCATAATTTTGTGTAGGAGATCATGGAAGATGTAAGTCATGGCACATTAGTAGGTGGCACCAGCATTATTTAGGCAAAAGGGCATGACTTGATAATAGAAATTCCCCCATGGGGTAATGAAAGTTGTCTTGTGTTTATCCCCAAGAGTAATCAAGATTTGATTATAATTTGAGAACCCATCCATAAGTGATAACATCTCATGGTTGGTTGTTAGATCAACAAGTTAGTCGATAGTTAGCAAAGGGAAGTCATATTTTGGACAAGTAAGGTTTAAGTCATGGTAGTCGATGCAGATGTAGATTTCCCCTATTGTTTTTGTGATAGGAACAATATTGGAAACCCATTGTGGGTGATCGATGGGTTGGATAAAGCTAATATAAAGGAGGTGTTGGAGCTCTTCTTTGACAAGGAGAGCAATACGAGGATTCATTTTGTGAAGCTTCTACTTAATAGGTTTAGCATCTCAGTTGGTGATAATGTTAAGGGTGATGATAGAAGGGTCGATACTAGGCATGTCATTATAATACCAAGTAAATGATTTTATATGGTCATTAAGAAATGTGGCATAATTTGCTTGCTCAGAGGAGTCTAAAGACTGGCCAATTTTAAGGACACAAGGGTTATCATGAGAGGGCAAATTAATGTCAATGGTTGATTCATTTAACATAGCCTATGTTTTAGATGGGACCAATCATTAGATATAGGAATCATCTGCACCCATGTAAGTGAGAATAGCATCATCATCTTGACATTGGATAGTGTTGATAGTGGGAGAGTCTTCATCAATCATTTCATGATGAATGAGAGGAAGGGACCTTGGTTCCTTACCCCAGTGATAGGTGAGGGGGCCAAAATGGATGACATTTATTGAAAAATAATTTAAGAGGTATAGATACCTCTAATTTAGTAGGTGATGGTGGAGGAGAGGATGGAGAAGGAGAGATTGGCTCTTTGATAATTTGTATATGAGAAGTTTTGGTGAGTTTAGTTGGTTTCTCATAACCCACTCCATGTCACATTTTGGCATTTTTAATGATTTTATTGGTGCGATATTCAATGGGCGTATGAACACCGTGCTTATAATGACCCAAACCAAATACTTTCTAAGCACACCTATAAATATAAGTGAGTGAACCTAGGATTTCTCAAGAAAGAGAAGTCACAGGTAAATCATTGTGGTGAAGAGGATGGATTGCTGACAGTGGGAGCTTGATCAATTCCCCCATATGTGAAATTAGTTCAAAGGTTAGGGGGACCATACAAGATGACCATCCCAATATAAGGATCATAATTAGGATGCATATGAAGCTTTCCATACTCTTATGGAGTATGGAACATGTTGAGTGTCAACAAATGATATTATCTGAGTGACAGGTACTTGAAAGTTTCCTCCATGGGGTCTTTGTCAAGAATTTATGTCATCGGTATCTTTGAAACTAGAGTGGTGGACCTTGTGGAAGACTTAGAAGTATCATGTAGATAAAATGATGTCTTTAATGGAATGAGAACATCATTGGGGTTGTAAGCCATGTTAAATGTTTTGAAAAGAGGTGGGTTAGTGAGAATAACATGCACTTGCCCATTATGCTCAAACTTGATGCAATGATGCAAAGTCAAAGGCACACATGCCATAGCACATATCCAAGGTCATACAAGAAATATATTATATTGGAAATATCCTTCTAAAACATAAAAGAGATCAACAATTATGTAGGGACCCACACATATATGTAAGACAATAGTGGCCATTGTAGCTATGGTATCATTAAAGGAATGGGGCACCATGTCGGTTTAAGACATGAAATTATTGGTAAGGGCTAGTTGTTTATAGGCATGGGTGGAGATAATATTAATACTAGCTTCCCCATCAATCATGACTCTTTTGACATGAGTTTGATCAATATATGTAGTGGTAAAAAGGGTAGAATCCTAATCTTTTGGGTGTTGAAGTGGAATTTTTGAATCATTGAAGGAAATTAGGGAGATTTTGTTAAGAGAGCTGATCAAAGCTACAAGAGGCTAGGTATCATTAGGTTATACCTCAACTGCTTGTAATGCACTAATAAAATCTTGATGGTGTTGGGGCGAGTTTTGGATTAACTCATACAAAGACATTTTTAGAGGGGTTTGGTGAAGTTGTTTCACCATTGAGTTTTGAATAACTTCTGAAGATGTTGGCTTTAAGACACCCAAGATGGAAATCTTGGGATTTAGAGGAAGAGTGTTTTTGAGAAGGGATGAGCCCAAGGGGTAGTGACCTTTTCCTTTCCTTTATCTTTTTGATTTTTTGACTGCATGGCCATATTAATCATGTTGATTTGAAACATAGGTAAAGGAGGTGGCAAAAGGGGTATGACAACATCTTTGGGTTTCAATTCAAGTGGAATGGTATGAGGCATGGTGGATGCCATAGCTAGAATGGTAGGAAGGTAAATGGTAGTGTCAACAAAGAAAGTTTTGACATCAAAGTGTTATTGAATGACTACTATGAGAGCTTTATAACTCTTAGTATCATGTCTAGGTGAACAATGATATAGACACACTTATGTATCATCAAACCAAGATGGCTTCAGTGTATGAGGTCTATAAGGATTAGTGGAAGGAAGATTTATTATATAGGATTGCAACAACTAGTGTAGGAAAAATATCTGAGAGCTTGTGAGTGGGATAACACTTATTATTGTAATGGGGATGGACACCTTCTTTGGTTTAGGAGTCATGGGGGTGATTTTGTGTGGCACCTTTTTAGGTGGTGATAGAACCACATGTTTTGATGACACTTTCTTGGTGTTAGGTATCATGGTGTCAGATGTGAAAGGCCTACTAGGTGGTAGAGGTAGTAGTGGAGGTAACTTAGCCTTTTATTTCACTTAGATCGATGATACTCTAACTAAATTAGAGGGATGTGGTCCCAAAATTTACAACAAAGTTGAGGGTGTAAGAGGGAAGGATTAACAAGGTCTAGGAAGCTTAACATTCTTCCTTAGTTTAGGTTGTGAAACTCTAACTTATGGTTGGAGAGTCATATCTAATTATACCTATGAATGAATTAGATTAGATACAAGATGTATGCCTAAAGACTCGATCTACTTTAATGTGCCGGATGCCTATGAGGGTGAGGGATCTAATCTAGAAGAATGAGATTTTAGTGATTTTGGTGAAGGAGATATAAATTTTTCAAATAATTTAGGGTAAACGGTAGTGAGAGGGTTAGTGGTAAAGGTCGACACTCAGTGTGTAGGATAAGAAGTTTTCAATCAGTCCTAAAATACCGTATGATCCAGCTTTATGGAGTCAATAAATTATAGACTTTTCACTAATCATGAGAAGGGTTTAGATGAAGTTGACATAGGCCTTATCATTGATTATATAGAAGGATTAGGTGATTAATAAATAGGGAAATTGTTATCCTCTACTACCTTGAGCCAAATATGAGAAAGAGCTATAACAGGGTCTTCTTCGATAGAGACAGGATAAGAGGCATGGTATTCCATGGGTGGAGGAGAGGTAGGGGAAGAAGGCTCATCAAGGGGGTAGAACATAGGTATAATTTCTCCCTCAAAATGTGGGTGAGGAACAGGTAAAGTGTGATCTTCCATAGGTAAAATAAGGGGTAAAATTGGTTGAATAAGATTAAGCATAATAGGTCTCTCATCTAATGTAGGAGTAGATAATACTATCCATTCTAGGTGCAAAGGAGTGAATGGGTTACTACCTTTTATCGGTAGAGGAGAAGTAGGTGAAGAGGGTTCCTTAAGAGGGTATAACACAAGAATTATGTTCCCCTCAACATGTAGTTGAGGAATGGGTAAGGCGTGGTCTTAAAGTGGTAAGAGGATAGGTAACATTAGTGCAAAAGAAAATAGAAATATAGGCTCCTCTTATGGAAAAAGGAGTGGTAAAAGAGGCTCTTCCTCACGTGGGAGTGGAATGGGTGAAGTGGGCTCTTCTTCCTAAGGAGGAATAATGGGCAAAACAAATTCCACTAATTATGGGGGAAGAGTAGGTAGAATGGGTGCCTCCTATTGTGGGAGAGGTTAGACTAGAGGTAAAGGAAATACCATATTAACCATATGGACATTATGATCACATGAGTTATTAGTCATGGTCTGAACAATATTTTGATTGTTTGAATGGTTAGGACAAGGCTATCTAAACACATCCATATTTTTATTAGTAGGTGCATTAGGGTTATCTAATATGAGATCATCCCTGTCAAGCATGTCCTGAATAATGTTCTTAAATGTTTTATAGTTATTAAAATGGTGGCCTTTGACTCGATGGTAGCCATAAAACTCATCTTCCTTGTACCAAGTAGGAATAGGATGAGAGGGATAAAATTGTATAGGAGGCTTGATTTAAGGAAGGGTTATTGCTCCCTGTTGCAATAGTTTTTCCAAAATTGAAGTATATGACTCCCTAATATGAGTGTATTGTCTTTGTTCATACCATTATTGGAATTGCTTGGTCAAATTTTCTGAGGTCAAAGAACTAGGTTAGTTTGTGGTTGTGGAATAAGATAATTTAATGACCACCGTATTGGTGGAGCCTTTATATTTTTGGTTAGAAAGAGAATTTTTAGAAGAAGAGGAGTCATTTTATTTAGAATTGGCATTCATACTGTGCAACTTGACTCTGTCTTCATCTATAGCTCAAATTTTGAGTTCCCATACCATTGTAAAGGCTTCATTAAATGTGTAGAAAGTTTATACTCAGAGTGTGGAAAAAATATGCTTAGCACATGCCCTTGAGAATAGATCAATAAGCTCAAGTTGGGGTAAAGAAAAGGAGAGTTGATTGATTAAGTCTCTCTAGTGAGTGACAAAATCTATGATAGACTCGTCATCAAATTGTCTAATAGAATAAAGGTCCGTAATAGTTTTTTTTTTAGAAATGTTGATAGAGAAATGGTCTAGGAATATTTGTGTGAGTTGGATAAATGAGAAAAAGGAGTGCCAAGTTATAGAGCTATACTAATCTAGGGTATCCCTCAAAAGAGACATAGGGAAGGTGTGAAGTAGTAATGCATCATCATGCCTTATTAAATAACAATCATGTATAAATCTCATAAATGTTATTGTGGGTCCTTTTTACTCTAGAAGTGAGTAAATTTGGGGAGTTACCATTGGCTTGGATAAGGGAAAATAGGCACAAAAATATGGATGGGATCATTGCATATCTGGTCATAAGATAACACATTATTTGAACCCAACACAGATGTCTCTAGATTAGACATCTTGTCCATCAGCATCTTAATGAGATCTAAAGGAGGATAGGTTTGGCAGATACCCCCTAAGTTATAAGGAACCTGATAGGAAGTAGAGGGAGTGTATGACATAGCTTGCTATGGTTATGTTAATGCAACATAAGGGTAGTGAGTCATAAGCTGGGGGACAAAAATGAAAGGGGCTTGTCTTGTTGGGTTTGAGATAATGCTTTGGTTGAGTTTTGTTATTGTAGGTTGGGTTTTTGGCATGGTTATACTAGGTGAAGGGTGAGTCATAACTCATGTAATTATAGGTGTGAGAGTATACGGGATGGGTACTACCAAATTTTGAAATTGGGTTAGACTTGACAAAACTACTTGTGTTTATGAAGATAGGGAAGTCACGATAGGGTTTAGGTTGGATTGGGTAGTTGGTGATGTTGAACTTTGGACATTGTTTATGGTTAGGTTACTTGTCGAAGTAGTGGTTTGAGTAACCATGGGGAACATAGTGGAGATAATTAAAATAAAACTATAGTTATCTCCATTAGATAAGTTGGCATACCATATAGTGGGTCACCCGAAGAATTGTGGGTTTGGCTCATGGTAAGGTAATGCTAAAGGGCTATCACATTACAATCAAGAAATTTAGAAAAATATTGATCTCCTTTAGGCATAATGGGAATTTGGTTGGGACTAGGAGTATGCTCTGTATCTAAAGTATGCTCCATGATAGAATCAACAAGAGGGGAAGGTAAAAGTGGTTGTTGGCTTGCGTAATTAGCAAGAATGCTAGCTTGGATTTACATCAGTACCATGCAAGAAGTATAAATAGTCTTAAAAATCTATATTAGTAATAAAGTGAGGAAAAACTAGGTTTGGGTGTAGGTAAGTAGGTTATTTTAACTTCCTAATTTGAAAAAATTGAAATTACAAGTCATCAACATCGGTCACTTGATCGATGTCGATTGGTAAAAGTATATCAATGTCGGTGGGTTTAACTAATGTCGATCACTATGATATCCTAGGAGATGAAAAATCCAATGTTTTATAAACCCACTGATGTTGATAGAATTTTACTAATCGACATCGATCAAGTGATCGATGTCAATGACTATGTAATTTTGATTTACTCAAAAGAACAAGCTAAAACGACCTACTTACCTATACCCAAACCTAGTTTTTCCTCACTCTATCACTAATACAGAGTTTTAAGATTGTTTATAATTCTTATTTCATGGTATTGATGTGAATCCAAGCTAACATTCTTTCCAATTACATAAACCAACAACCACTTCCACCTTCCCCTCTTATTAATTCTATCATAGAACATACTTCAGATACATAGCATACTCTTAGCCCCAACTAAATTCCCATTATGCCTGAAAGAGATCAATATTTTACTAAATTTATTAATCACAATGTGACATCCCTTTAGCATTACCTTACCATGAGCCAAAACCACAATTCTTTGGGCAACCCACTATACGGTATGCCAACTTCTCTAATGGAGACAAGTTTAGTTTTAGTTGTGTCCACTATGCTCCCCATTTCTACTCAAACCACTATTGTGACAAGTAACCCAACCATAAACAATGTCCAAATTTCAACATCACCAACTACCCAATCCAACCTAAACCCTATCATGACTTCGCTATCTTCACAAACATGGGTTACTTGTCAAAGTAGTGGTTTGAGTAACCATGGGGAACATAGTGGAGACAACTGAAACTAAAGTTATCTCCATCAGAGAAGTTGGCATACCATAGAGTGGGTCACCTAAAGAATTATGGGTTTGGCTCATGGTAAGGTAATGTTAGAGGGCTATCACATTGTGATCAATAAATTTAGAAAAATCTTGATCTCTTTTAGGCATAATGGGAATTTGGTTGGGGCTAGGAGTATGCTCTGTATCTAAAGTATGATCCATGATAGAATCAACAAGAGGGAAAGGTGGAAGTGGTTGTTGGCTTGCGTAATTGGTAAGAATGTTAGCTTGGCTTCACAACAATACCATGCAAGAGGTATAAATAGTCTTAAAACACTGCATTAGTGATAGAGTAAGGAAAAACTAGTTTTGGGTGTAGGTAAGTAGGTTGTTTTAGCTTTCTATTTTGAGAAAATTAAAATTACATAGTCATCAACATCGGTCACTTGATCGATGTAAGTTGGTAAAATTCTATTGATGTTGGTGGGTTTAACTAATGTTGGTCACTGTGATATCTTAGGAGATGATAAATCTAAAGTTTTAGAAACCTAGAGGTAAAATATAATAAAATAGAAGATTCAAGAGGTCTGCATATGGAGAGTGAACACTCAAAAAACTTGATATAATAGGTCATACAACCTGAGTATTATAAATGGTCTTGATTTTGTAAATCTATGGAAAACATCTTTACCAAATCCAAAATATAAAAGAAAATAGAAAAGTAGAAAAAGAACATACAAAAACTAATTATTATCTCCTAGAGATTAATTTTAGTCTTGTGTTGGCTTATGCCTTAATCAGATGGTGAGATGAGAGTTTGGTTACCGAAGGTACTAAAAAGCAATCTAGAGTTGGTTTCAGGTTAGTTTTGGTGCTCAAGAGAAAATTTATATTAGACCAAGTATGTGGCTTGTTATAGGAGCTTTCTCCCTACACTTCATGGACCTAAAGCCAAGCCAAACCACTTAGCCAAAATATTCCTTCTTTTTCAAGTTTATACTCTGCTCGAGAATGGAGTGGGTTCTCCCCTTGGTTGTGAAATCCAAGTAGGATACCTGAGTAGGGTAAGGTGATCCACCAAGTGATTAAATACTAATGGGCCTTGTCTCAAGTGAGTTTAGATGTTTATTTTTGTGAGTGTGATCTAGTTGTGTAACATTTGTGTACTATGATTCATTCATAATGCTTGTAATTAACTAGGTGGGCTAATATATAACAAATAGACAATGAAGTGTAGTAAGTTTTAAAACCAAAGCTAAAGTGTTTTGATTTGAATGAAAACAATGATGAAATAGGAGAAGAGAATGAATTTTACTATTCTAATGTGCATGCAATAAAGAGATAAAGAAGAGATTCTTTTAACTTTCAAGAAAAATGATAAGTTTATTTTAGAGGCAAAAGAAGGAGAAGGGAAACAAGGAAGAATAAATTCCAATTTATTGCCTTTAAATAGAAAATAAAATGTTGAATATTTTGTTTTGAGGGAAAGGAAGGGAGAAAGTGAAAGAAATGAAATTTTCACTATAATGCACCTATATGGATGCTTAAAACAAGAAATGAACCCAATTAAAACTCCAGGGTCTCATCGGGCATGCCAAAAATGTTTCACTAAATTTTGAATCTATTTGGTGTTTAAGGAGAAATAGAGATGAAGGGTAGGGATTAGAGATTAGAGAAAATTTAGATTGGTTGCATGTAGTATCCAAATGATGTTGAGCACTCCTCTTTGGCTAGGGAGGACTACCTACAAGTAAGAAAGCACTGCCATCAAAATATTTGTTAGTAGATATATAGTGGGCTGCCAAGCTACGTGTTTGTTCTTAGAAGTGTCAAACTTCCTTAGGGATGACAATCAACTTTTTAAAACAAAATGTTAATGAATAAAAAAATGAAAGAGAGAGTAAGATATATTTGTATTGTTCTTGTAGTTTGAGTGCAGTAAAGAGTGAAACTGTGCAGGTAATGTCAGTTGTTAGTGTTTTGAGAGGTTGTTTGGGAAGGCTTAGGGAGGTTAGTGGAAATACATAGTCACTGATGCTGGTTAGGTTGCTAATGTTGGTAAGGATATATGACTGATTTTAGTTATGTGACTGATGTTGGTAGGGGCAATAGGTTTTCAGGAGGTTAGGTTTATGAGGTTGGGAAGAGTTGTAAGGAAGTGTGTAAGACTTAGGTGGGTCTAGATAGAAGGTTGGTATGTTTAGAGTGGAGGAAAATGGGTGAAGGAATTTTACAACTCCTCCATAAGGAGAGTCAGAATGTTCATAAAATGATAAACAATATAATGTAAAGTAATTATAAAATGACTATTTAAAGGAATTACCAAACACAAAGATATAATTAGCTAGTGAAAATGGATGAATCATGTGTAACAGATAGATGGCTCTGATGAGGTGTGTTGAAGTAATAGGTGAACAGAAAGACAAGCATGTGTTGCCTAGTTTGGAAGAATCCAAGCTCTATTTAGTATATCAATTCCTAATCTAGTTTGATTTGTGTAGAGTAACGGTTATCCTAGATGTAGAAAGTTGAATGCTAAAGCTTATATGTGAATGACTAAGTTTTTTAATTTTTATTGACCTGAATATTAGGTTGAAATTTGGCTTAAATAAATGACATTGGTGATCTCATCAATGTTAGCCATGGGTTGACTGACATCGATGGCATGAGAATAGGTAAAAGGGCAATTTTTAGCCTATTTTATGTTCTTTCTCGTGCCAAGTGTGGTATCCATTAAGAAATTTTAGAAATGTGAGGTTAAGAAGGACGTAATTAGTTAAGAATTTATGTTTGGGGTGAGAAAAATTCATGGGTAGTTAGTATTAGTAGACTAAGTCTTGAGGTGACTTAGAGGGTAAAAATTAGTCTTAGGATGAGGTGGCTAGGTAAGGTGGCATAAGTAGTTTTTAATTAACTTAATTAAATATTTTAAATTAATTAAATGTGTTAGGGGTAAAACATGGGTTAGGAAGGCTAATTATTAAAAGGGGCTCAAGGGGGGTCTCAACATAGGGAGTTACACACATGTGTGACATAATTTTGGCATCTACAGTCCCTTCCAATTTAAAATTATAATTAATTCATGAAAAAGTGGTTTGTCACACAATATATATGGGAATTGGTCTCATTATTCCCTAAAATAATGGATTTTAAACTTAAGTTAGATTATTATAAGTTTATAAATGTAAGTTTAAATGGTTCATCTAGACTATAAATCACATGTATGATGATTCCATACCAATATCATGTTGTGGATAACATGTGGCCATTAAATTTAACATTCTCCTTTTAAACAACCCCCATGAGAAAACTTAGTCTGATAAAATTTCACCCTTTCTTGTTTGGGTCTTCTAATTTCTATCCTTAACTTTAGTTCTTCAATTGTCACCTTATAGGGTGGGGCATGTGTCATGTTTTTATCAATCCTAATGGTTATATGGCATGTTATGTCCTATTCTTCTCACATCTTAATAAAATAAAGTATCTTTGAGTGAGTGGTAATGGTGTCCCACCCATAGGATCAAAATTATTATAGGAAGATGTTTCCTTGCTCTCAACATTTATCACCAACTTTGGGTTATCTGAATATATAAATAACCATTAGTTTCTCCAATAATGGATCTTCATCATGTCCAAATAACATTTTTTAAAATAATAGATCTAAATTTCCTCCTTGTGTATAAATTGTAGATTAGAAATCTAAGAGGGAGTTAGTCAAGTGTTAGTGCATAAAAATAGAACAATATAAAGACAACCAAACCAAGTCCAATCCTTTGGGTGATATATAAGGGTAACAATCATATAATGTAATTATAAGGATAAATATAACCTTTTACCTCCCTTAAAATACTTGTTTACAGACTCATACGTAGATGTTGAGATTGGATTGTGAGTGAGGTGTCCTTGGCAATGGTAATGCTTCATGGGCAACATCTCCCCTTGCTCAATTTTGATTTGGCTTGGCACAGAGAATGATTATTTAGCTTCTTCACTATAATTATACATAGTAATTTTGGCTTGGAAAACTTGTCGATAATGGCCATTCACCCTTGCTTTTATATAATTTTGGAATTATTATGGAGCATTGAATTAAGATCAAGATGGAGGGTTGAGGATCAATACTCAAACCCATGACTAGATTTTTTTAGTGTGTAAGATATGTCATTTAAGGATTTTGGAATATGAAATATATTTGGAAGAGAAAGTTCAATGATGAAATCTTGAAGTGTGTAAGAGGGGTATAAGAGGAAGAGTGTGTAAGAGCTTGCTTGCACTTCTACTCTTTCCCACTGACTTTGTTGAGTGGCATCACCTATGTAAGGTAATAAATCACTTTTGATCTATGAAAATAAGATAATTACAAAATGTCATGGAATTTTATATTAGTATAAGATTGGGATAATTAATTATAGATTAATTATAAATTATAAGAAGGATACCTTTACATTGTTATTTTGTCCATCAAATATTCATTTAATTGGATTATGATAATGTTTTCAAAGGTTATAATTGATATTGGATACATTTTCTCAAATTAGTACTGTGAGAGGATCAATTTCCCTAATTAGGGATGTGTCATTGTGATTCTAGATTAAGATGATAGTTGTGTGGGTAAATTGGGATTAATAGTAATTTTTAATCAACTTTGCATGTTATTGCATAAAATCATTCTAAAATATAGTTTAGTGTAGTCATATAAAATGTAAAAAATTGTAACTTGAGAGTGGATAATGACACCCAACCCATAGGTCCCTATGTATTGCTCTCATGACCCTCATAGGCATCATTTTCACTAATTCCTAGTCATCCATAGCCTTCTAGACTTGATACCAATTGAGATAGACCCCTATTTCCATGATAGATCCATCTCCCAAGGTCCTGTCTACTAAGGAAAATAACACCACATTAGGACTAAAGCATCGGTGCCATTCCTATATACTTTTGGTGCTATTTTCCAAGTCTATTTTTGTCCCCAATGATACATTTCTTCCAAGTCCCCATCCTTATCTTTGTCATATTAACATGAGTAAATTTAACCCATGACCAAGAGATCCCTATAAAATCCCATTCAAAGATAATTTGGAAAGGGTTAGTAAATATCACTAAGCAAACAAGAATAAAATCAAGACTACTCAAGTAATCTTCCCTATTCTCTACATAAAACCATCCAACACACTTATAAGCTCATATAAATCCTTACGCCAGTCACTAGCCACCTCAAGCACATCCAATTCTACATTTTCGTATACATAATTTCATAAAACAAATCAAATGGAGAACTGCATATGGCTTGATCCCTGTTTAAAGTATTGGCATGTAGGCAGCGTTCCCACATATAGGGTGTGAAGCATATCTAGTGCATCTTACACACACTAACACATCCTCTTCCTCAAAATTGGTCAAAGCACAATGGAAGATAGGGTTTAAAAAAATAATTTTCTCTATAGGGAGATATATAGACTTCTAGATGCTAAAACTTCATAGACAGGGTCACATAGGGATAACAAAGAAAACCCAAAAAGCTTAGATCCTTAAGACAACAATGATAGAGGTAGAATATAACATTGATACCACTACTGTCCTATTTTGGTACTCTTCTCTAGTTATAGAATGAAGTTTAGATCTCAACTTGTGATAGTGTCTTAGTCTTGCACAATGAATTCTAACCTCTGTCTCAGTCGGTTCAATCATTTTGTAGCTAAGTATTGTTTTCTTCTCCTTATTACTATTTTTAGAAAATTTCAAATTGCAATTAATTTAAAGAAATCAATACTTAGTTATTGTCTATTTATTTACTAATTTCACTACTTAAACCCTTTAACTAAATTAGGAATAATACATCAATATTTCTAAAATTATTAAATAATTTGGTGAACCCAACTTACTTCGTTTGTGCATAAAAACCCTAGGCATAAAAACCCTAGAAACCCTAGGGTAATTTTCCTACTAATTTTTCAATTTTTTTTTGATTTTTTACGTGTATAATAAAATAAAAAATTAGAAATAAATTTTAAAGTTTTATAGTAATTTTAAAATAATTTTCTTTCAAACCCTAGTTACCCATCCTAGGTCCCAGTATTTTTCCAATAATTTTCTAAATTTTTTTTTTCCTAGCATATTTAAATCAAAAAATTCATTCAAATTTCAAAATTTAATAGTAATTTTCAAAAACATTTATTTTTAAAAACCCTATTTACGTCTACTAGGCCTTTTTAAATCACTAATTTTCCAATAATTTTCTAATTTTTTTCTTGCATATATAACTCAAAAATTCACTTTCAATTTCAAAATTTCATAGTAAATTTATCAAATAATCATCTTTCAAACCTTAGTTGCATGTACTAGTTCCTATTTTCTTATTGAGGTATCACCTAACATTTGTGCAAACTTCGCATCTTTTTTATGCATATTATAGTTCCTTGCTTAGATTATATATTTTTAATTTTTTCTACTATTATCCAAGTTTTTTTCCTTATGAAACCTAAGTTCCTTGCATCTCTTCCTTCGAGACAAAGTGTAAGACTTAGTGGTAATCCTCTTGTATTCACCCAAATTCTTACAACTCAACCATATACCATGGATAAATAACCAACTCATGTCCTGTTATAGATTCTACACATATAGATTACACTAATTTCAATAAAGATAACTTCGATAATGAGCAGTATGAAAATAATAATGATAATGTACACACCATTGCTCATGCTCCACCACATTGGACTACTGATCCACTTCCACCAATTGTTGATAATGAAGTTGTCCTCAGCAAAGATTTGATCCTACAAAGTTTTTGAGAAAGACTCCAAGACCATCCTTTATATCATACTCTTATCTTGCAATCTATAATGGAAATTAAAAAGGCTAAGCAAGTTGAGTCTTCTATTCCTTCAGAGCAACTAGTTGTAAATGACACTATCAGGATAACTATGTCTCAAAAACCCCCTATAGCAACCCAACTTACCTTTATGGCACTAACTATAGCTAGTACATCTTTATCTCCTGATGTGGAAGCCTTTTTACAAGAGATATAATCTCTTTAATCCTATGTGCTACATCTTGAGCAAGGTGCCTCTAGACCTACACAAGATTTAGATTCTTTTGGTCTTCTACATACACCATTAGCACATAACATTACTTTAACACCTTTACCACAAGGTTTTATTCAACCCAAGATTACTTTATATGATGGAAAGGGTGATATAGAGACACATTTGAGAGCCTTCCACATAACATTCTTAGACTATGTACCCAGTGACTAGCTAATTACTAAGATATTTCCATGAAGCCTAAAGGATTATGATTTATAATGGTTCTATAGTCTACCAAATCAGTCAATCAATGCATTTAATCCTTTAACCAACATGTTCCTATCTTATTTTAGAATTAACATTGGTGATAAGGTTTATATGCTCAAGTTGTAAAATAAAAACAAAGGTCAAATGAGCATCTCAAAGATTATGTTCTCTGATATAAGACTATTTTGGCTAAGATGACTAGCCCCATGGCTGATCAAGAATTATAGGATCTCTTTAAATAGAGTCTTCTACTAGCTTTACATGAATCAATTATGTTCAAAAGATCTCTTCCTTCAATGAATTGTTTCACACGCTAAATAAAAGAGAAGACAAGTTAATTTCAATGGGCAAACTCAAGTACACAATTATCTCAGACATAACAAATAAGAGTAACAACAAAGTCCCATATAAATTAAAGGTCAATGATAAAAAGAGATAGAATCAACCTATAATTAACATGATTATAGATCCCTCTCAATGAGTGGTTTTATTAGCACCTCCTTAGTGAACCTTCACCAATCTACTAGTTTTTCTAGGCATATTTTTACAATAGCTACTGGAATGTAACATCATATCTCTGCTTCTTATTCAGGAAGTTGACCCAACAAAGCCTCTTCCATGGGGATATGATCAACATGAATTTTGTGAGTTTCATAGGGCATTAAACCATACAACAAATAAACGTATTAGTTTGAGACATGAGCTACATGATTTAATAGATGACAATCATATTGATCTTGACACTTCAGTTGAGCCTCCTCAGGGCAAGCCAACATAGGATAAAGCATTGAAAATATTTTTAGATCCTTTTCCATAGTATTCCAAATAGGAGATAGGGGATACATCAAGGGTTCATCATGCATATCATGTACATCCCCCACTAAATACATACAAGGCACCTTCAATTGAGTTACATCCATTGAGAAACATGATTGGTGTATATAATTCTAGAGTTCTAGCTAGACCTTCCATCTCCTTCTCAGAGCAGGAGATCATAATAGATGATACAAATTATCAAGCAATATTTATCAAAGATTGCATTCATAATCATCATATTCATAGTGTTCTCATAGAAAATGGATCCAATGTGAACATCTGCACTATGATGTTATTATATCATTTGAGATATTCAAAGTAAGATATTACATTGATAGACTTAGTTATTAGTGAATTCAATGGGCACATACAGAGTTCATTGGTGAGATTGTAATTCCTCTATAGGTGGTTCCAACACATATAGCCACAACATTCACTATTGTCCCTAGTTTAGGATTTTATGATATGTTACTTGGTTGACCATAGATCCAAAAACTTTGAGTAGTGCATTCTATAGTTCACAAATGCATGAAATTCATTCACGCTAATCAAGTTGTTATAGTTCATAGATGCATGCAATTTAATATTTTTAGTTTGTGGAGTTTTATATGAGTTATCACTCCCCACTTCAAATCCATATTCTACTTTTCAATCAATAGTTTTAGTTTTACCACTAGTTTTAGTTTTGCCACCAGTTATAGTTCCTCCTCTAATTTTGATTCAAACGTAGTTGAGACATCCATCATCAACATAGAGAGTTCATATACCTCCATAGATTAAGGATCTAGGAAGCTTCCAGCTATAGTTTTCATACCCAAGGTAATATCATTGAGATCTCATGCATATACTCATATAACACATGTTCAAAGAACTTCTCCTACTACTAGATAGGTCCCTAAGAACCCTACAATTGCATCCACTTCTTAGAGTTATAGGGGAACCCCATAGTTGGTTTTTAATTTAGAGATTTTAGAACATTTACAACATATACAACATATACAACATTCAGAGACACACTCTCAACATTTCCATCATGCTTCATGATCATGCAATATTCCTCTCCTTGATACAGGACACTATGATAGGGAGTCTCCCATGAGACTCATCAATTATAATCATATTTTCCCCACTTACTTGTACATAGTTTCTTATTATTGATTATATATAGTTCCTTTTCAAGTACATGTACATAGTTTTTATTACTTGATTTTACATAGCTCAAAAACATTCAAATAAATCAAAAATACCAAAAACATTTTGATTGTATGCATTATCAATGCTTTACATTTCTACTACTATGCTAGACTTACATTTGTTATTTTATGCTATAGTTTATTGATTTATCTATATTACCATGATTTACTTGATCTTATTTGAGTGTGTGAAGTAACATCTAGCTCTTTGATTTCTTCAGTCTACCTAGTGAGGGGGCATCCTACTTCTACATCAAGACACATGTTGATATACATACCCACTGGGGGAATCTTCTACATGACTACACCATCCAGGTTATGTCATTCCTACACCACACACTCTAGTTATCACATTAATGTATATTATTTACTAGATTATATAGATTACTCTATTGATACTCACTAGTATATAGCATTAGTATATTTCTTAGCATATACCTAGTCTTACACTAACATGTCTTGCATACTTTCCCTCTTGCTTTGATTAGTTAGATATGATTGTATTTCTAGTTATTACATGCTTTCATTTTTTGATTTACGTAGTTAGATTGTTTACATTTTTTATTTCTTGTTTATCTCCTGTATGTGCCTTAGGACATTTGCCAATGTCCTTTGCTTCTATGTGTTATGTGTGCCTTAAGACATTTGCCAATGTCTTGTGCCTTTACTCTTTTATGTGATTGTGGCTTCCATGCTAGATTTGCTTGTTTTAATTGTATGTGTCTGTGGTATTTGAACATGCCTTGTATAATATCCTTCTAGTATAAGTGACATGTGCCCATGTCCCTTGTTTGTGTGTCTCTTTAGCCAACCTTGTATGCTTCTTGCTTCTTGCCTTGTGTGCTTGTTTCTTTTTTGCTTCTCATTGTTTTCAATTCCATGATCCTAGTCATGTATTATATTTATTTCTTGGATTCCATGATGGACATCATGTTCCATACCTCTTACTAACAACTAATAATTAACAACTAACAATTAACAACTAACAACTAACAACTAACAACTAACAACTAACAACTAACAACTAACAACTAACAACTAATAACTAACTAGACTTTCATTTCTAATTTAGTACATTACACATGTTATTATATTGTTATATCCATCTAGGCATACCCCTATTAATATAATAATATCTCAATACAAATCATATTATATCTTGAGATATCTTGTCAATTATCATTACTATACCATGTATCTTTGAAGCATAACACAATTATAGGCCTCTTTCTACTAAGGGCAGTCATTAAAGGTCTTCATTCCTACCCTTAGAAGAGGGGGTAGAAAATAAGGGTTTTATATAAGAGATAAAAGCTCTAAAGGGTTGAAACAATATTTTTTAGAACACCCAGAACAACAACTAGACATCAAACTAGTCAGAATAGACCATGTAAAATAGACTAGGTAGATAGTCAAAAATACATAACAATTACCAAATTTAGCCCTAGATAATAGTACCCAACTTGGACAACAATGCTAGTACCACTAGTGTCCAATTTTAGTGCTCGTATCCAAATAGTAGAAAGACTATATTATGTAGAAGCAGGTAGAAAAGTAGGTTCAACTATAATTTTACATAGCCTAACTAGTTTATAATTAGTAGTTTTCAATACACTTTTGCTCATAAAATATAGATATAGGGGGCATCATACATGGCATGATGGCTCTCAATTCTAGTTTTAGATATGATAGTTTATATAAATTCCAAATCGGATTCCATGTTTTAGACACCAGTGATTGGGGGTAATGTGTGCATCACATTTGTTTCCTTTTCTTTCTAAGTTTAGGATTACACAAGCATAATTAGTAGTTGCATGCCTTATTCTATCTATAGATGGTTGGCATCATTTTATAATGGATTTTATACAAGCCTAACTATCACATTCTTGAGTTCCCATGTTATCGAGTGGCTTTCATACTAATCTAGTGCACTAGTTTTAGAGTGGCTTTTATACAAGCCTAATATCCATCTTCTAGAGTGGCCAAGAGTGGCCTCGTTTCTATCATACATTCAGATATCCACACCAACATTATTATATCATAGTACATTCATGGGATTCAAGAGCCATTTCATATGACACACATTTCATATTGATATCAGTTCATAGCTTCACTTCATGGAGCAATGATGGATCCAAAGGTATATTTATCCCTTGTATTCTTGAGCCACCTATTCAGAAGGGTTAGACACATAGTCCAAACATATATCAACACATGCATAAACATATAAATTCACTCAATAGGTGATGATAGAGCCAAAGGGATAGCCTTTGTATTCCTGAGCCACTTTTAGGGAATTGAGCACTCAACTTCATTTGTGATATTACTCTTGCTACATCACCATCTAGCATTACTCAGCATTATCCAACATCAATTAGCATCATAATAGGTTTTTTTTAGTTCATGTAACTAATGAGATGTATTCATTACTTTCTCTTCCTCTCTCTCTTTCCAAACTTTTTACAATCTTGTTTTAAATATAGCGTATCTAGTAAGAACTGATCTACTCTTTGTTTTCTTTTGTATATTTACACTTGATAGCATGATCTCTCTATGCACACCTAGCATCACACAAATTCATGAGTCTCAAAATTACAGGTAAGTTTAGGTAGGCTTTCTATTTTTCTTTTATCTTAGTATTTCACTTTAGTATATCACTAAAATAAGGGGCAAAATGTAGTCATATAAAATGTAAAAATTGGTAACTTGAGCATGGCTAATGATACCCAACTCATAGGTCCCTCTTGCTTGCTCTCATGATCATCATTTTCAATGATTTATTAGTCATTCATAGCCTTTCAAATTTGATCCCAACTGAGTCAAACCCCTCTTTCCATGATAGACACATCCCTCGTGGTCATATCTGCTTAGGACAATAGTGCCACATTAGGACTATAACACCAATGCCACTCTTGTTTGCTTTTGACACCATTATCCAAGTCCATTTTTGGCCCAAATAGTTAATTTATTTTGGTTCCCCATCCTTATCCTTGTTGACTTAACATGAGTACATTAAATCCATGACCAATAGATCCATATAAAATCCCATTCAAAGATCATTTAGAAAAGGGTTGGTAAATATCACTAATCAATCAAAAATATAAGCAAGAATACTCAAGAAAGCTTCCTTATTCTCTACATATAACTAGCTAACACACAAGTTCATTCAAATTCTTAAATCAATCCCTAACCACCTCAAGCACATCTAGTTTAGCATTTTACATCTTCATATACACAATTTCACAAAGCATATCAATTGGGAGAACTACATATGGATTGATCCCTCTTCAAAGTATTGGTATGTAGGCAGTGTGCCCACACATAGGGTGTAAAGCACATCCAGTGTATATTATACACACTAAACCCCCCTCTTTCTCAAAATTAATCAATCAAGATAGGGTTTGAATAAATAATCTACTCCACATAGAGCTATACAAACTTCCAGCTACTGAAACATCACAAATAACATCACATAGGCATATCAAATAAAACCCAGAAAGTGTAGATCCTTAGGACAATAATGGTAGAGGTGGAATATATCATTGATGCCACTATTTTCTAGTTTCATCACTCTTGTCCAAGCAAAAAATGAAGTTTAGATCTCAGCTTATGATAGTGTCTCAGTTCTGCATAGTAAATTCTAGCCTCTATCTTTGTTGGATCAATCAGTTTCAAGCTAAGGTTTATTTTATTCTCCTTATTACTATTTTATAAAAGTTTATATTATAATTAATTTACACAAATTAGTAGCTTAATTATTATCTATTTATTTACTAATTTTACTACTCATACCCTTTAACTAAATTAAGAATAATACACCAATATTCCCAAAATTATTAAATCATTTAGACACAAAAGTGGTTAGAATGAGGTGTATAAAATTTTACTTTATTTGAGAAGGTGTTTATGAGACACTAGACCCAATAACATATTTTTTAAACAATGAAAAGTCATTAAACAAATTTAAAAATTTAGTTGAATAAATAATAGACAACCTAGGATGATCCCTTAAGAGGATATGCAAGGATGAAAGAAATGGACGGGATCTCAAAAAGAAAGGAATAAGAATGGTGAAATTAACCCATGTATAAGATTAATCCAAATGAGCTAATTCTTGCACACTTTGATCATAATGGTTGAGAACATTAGAGTAAAATTTTCCCTAAGGAGGGGAAAAGTGGGAAGGATGCATCCCAAAGTAAGTGTCACACTTTGACCATCACCAAATAAGGATAAAGTTGTGGGCTTGGAATTAAAATAATTTTCCCTAGTATGAAACAATATAGGCCCCAAATAGGTTAGTCTATGTTTATCATAATATGTGCCCCAATAGGGTAGATTGTGATAATTGGTTAACTAATTTTTGCCTTTACAAGGTAGATGTAATTGTTGATAGATCAAAATGATTTGCCTAAGTAGGGTGGATTTCAATGTTAAATGGTTCAAATGGTTAATTGATTGACTGGAAATCATAACTCAAGGATTTAACCTTTCACATAGATTAAAGATGAGAGGAGCAACACAAGCATAAGTACAATGGTATAAAGAATTTTTAAAGAATGAAGAAGCCATAAAATACTATTCACCTATGAATGGTCGAAGTGATAAGGTAAAATATGGTTATAAAAACAAGATAATGATCAAAGAATGATGTGATTGGATTGGAATAATTGTAATAAAATGATTATGACTTTTTATATATGCTCAAATGTATCATGAGGAGCATATAAATTAGCCATATGGTCCTGTTTATGGGGATTAGTGAACAAGGATAATTTTTATTGTAGCATTGTTGAGTAGACTCATAAATCATGTTTTTTGATGTGGCATGTCACAATATCCACCATGATATAAAACACCATGATGACCTACCTAAAATGTGCATAAAGACTAATCCCCAATCTAATAAATAATTGAAAACAAATCACCAATGATAAAGACCATGATGGTAATGATGAAAAATGTCAAGGTATGGACTGAAGTGAGACTATTTGACAAGGAACATCATGATAATGACCTTGCTAGAATAATTAATTGAGTAAAGGAAACAATCATGAAACCAAAAAAATAAGTAGATAACCAAACACATAAACATGAACTTGAAAATAAAATAAACATAAACCATCTTATTGTTTAAATAATTCCAAATACAAGTGTGAAGGCTCCATGATATGGCTAAATAGATTTCTCCCCTAAGCATGGATACATGCAAGGGAAGGACACATCTCAAGGTGGCTGAAATAATAGGAAGTAATAATGATTTTTCCCTAGTAGGTCATATTTGGGAAGGACACATCCCAATAATGGTTTATGATTTGAAATGATTAGATTAAGGATTTTGACTAGATATAAGACAAGACAAATGTTTTTGTATTTTAGGGATTTATACCTCTCATGAAAATTGAATCCCATTTTGATTTTTAGGTCTTTTGAACTATTATGAATATTTTTTAGTTTTTTAAAGTTTTAGGGGTTTTTGAAACTCAACTTAATGGAGGATTATGATATACATAATGGGTTAACTTTAAAAATAGTGAGAGTGTTACTTGAATTGCTCTAAAAATGGTGATAGCATTTATAAGGGATGACTGAGTTGACATCAGAAACTGAATGCTACTTACATAGTCCAAATGGACCTCAGGTCAATTTAGTTCCTCCTTAGTGAAAACTACTATGAATCAATAACAAGATTGAAACCATGAATGTCATATCAAGGCATAAGAATGACACAGGAATAGAAAAAATGGTACAAGATATTTTCCAAATAGGTATCAATATACCTTCCACTTTCATAATAAAATAAAGATGGGAAAATTAATGGTCATAATAAGATAGGTTGGGCTGAATAGGATTTAATTGAAATGGTCTATAATGGCCTAGATGGATCGAATAAAATGATGTATAATATGGATAAAGTTGCCCCCAAGTGTCAAAGTACTTGCAGATAATAAATTATTTATTTTTTATATCGATCTATCTATTTTTTTGGATTTTCTAGCATCTCAACTCAATGGAGGATTACAAGATACATAATGTGGACTATTTTTTATCTAACCAATACCTAATCAAATGGTAGTTTTGTATGAATATTTTTGTTACTGTGATATTTGTTGGTTGTGGATTTTGATTGATCCAAAACTCTAAATAAGATGTCTTCATAGCATCTAGAAAAAAGAGTATTGCCAGGAAGGGTAAGCATAGGATAAATGGTTTGATTGGATAATGGCATATACATTTTTAGTGAATAATGGGATAAAAATGGAATGTATAATAGTAAATAGAAAAATTAAAATTAGGAGTTTAAATTTGATGCATTGTTTTTGCTCCCACATTTGAATTGATTTTGGTTATGGTGGGGTTGACCTTATCTTCAATAACTTCTTCATCAAACAATGAGAAACTAATTAGCTCAGCTATTGGCACCTTCAAGAGGTTTTCACTAATAAATTATTATTTATTATTTTGATTTGAATTATCCAATAGTGCATTGGATAAGGTTTCACTAAGAGATCCTGATAATTTATTTTGATTTTCCCTTAGCACCTTAAGTAAGGTTTAACTACAGGCTTTCAATTCTTGATCATCATCTACTTCCTGAAATAAGGTTTCACTAAATGATGTTGAGTTTAGAATTTGATTGTCCCCTAACACCTCAAATATTTCACTAAGAGATTGCTATTCTACCTTGATAGTGTCTTTCTTCCCCATAAATTCTACTGTTGAGATATTGCTCTAGAATAAGGTTAAAAATGTGTGATTTTGTCAGTCCTAATCGATGTTTGTGGGAGGCGGAATGTCAATAAAATGGCTAAGCTAGTTAATGATAAAGGCATACATATTGGTAATTGAAAGGGAAAAGGCAACATAATTATCATATAGGCTACTAGGATAACTTTTATCGATATCAAATGAATCCTCTTCAAAAAATCATGGAAGGGTAGTGATTTTTTCAATTAGATATGCTAGAAATATGGAGCGAATGTTTCAACATCCATTAATATCTTCTGATTCTAAGCTGATTCTAACTCAAGAGGATCAAAATCTAATGTTAAGGTTAACATTGATTTTAATTATGATGCTAAATATAATATTGGTTCTAGAATAGAACCCAACTTTGATATTGGTTATGAAATGGAACCTGATTCTAACATTGAAATAGCCATAAAGGGGGTATATTGAATTGTGTTATCCATAAGTACTTTTTCCATATTTTGATTAGAAATGAAGGATTTCAGATGAAGAAATGTTTATAAATTGGGGACTATTAGCATTGAACTAATAATGGGATCTATCTCAATAATAATAAGATAATCAAATATGGGCCCATTAAAGATAGGTCATAAATCAAATAAAGATCATTCATTAAATATAGGTGCATCATTAATAGTTTGGATTTGGTCAAAGTTGGGTGATTTGAAAAAAATTTCAACAATGGTTTGACTATTTTGATCTTTCTTTCAAAGTGGACGTATCTGATCATGGTTGAGAAGGGGATCATGACATATCTTGATTGAGTAGTTATCAAACTTAGGCACACTTGGATATTCAATAGGTAATAGTCCTTGAATAGACAATTCCATAAGAGGTCTAGACCATTGGCCTTATTGAGGTGTTTCTCTAGGAGCTACACTCAAATAATGTAAGTCTTCTACTAGAAATCTAGTCAAAAGTTTAGCACCCATTTCCCACACATTGAGAAGGTTTTCATCTTTGTTATCAAATAATTGTTGATATAATTGTTCTTGTTCATAGTCTATACTCGATGACATATTTATGAGGTATTGTTGATGGAAAATGCTTAGTTGGATTTGTTATGGTTGTAATATTGGCTTGGATTTTGAACTAATGGCTGAAGTGTCCAAAATAAATGTAAAGTAGTCTATTTATTGACTAAGCTAAGTGATTTGATCTATTACATCCTAACGTAGGGTTGGCCATGGTAAAATAAGTTTAGGATTGTGAGATGCCATGACTCAGATGAACCTTGGATTAATGCCCTAAAGCAAGGATACATACAAGGGGAATTGGATGAAATAAATTAGTACCAATGAAAATAGTCATGACTTCAATTAGAATGGGCCCAAAGAGGGTGAACTGACATAGATTATAATTATTTAAAAATATATTGATTGGATTGGACCCAAAAAGGGTGACTTAGCATAGATGAGAATAGGCCCACATACGGTTGGTCTTGGCACATATTGGAATGATTTTCCCTAAAATGGGGGAATTAGAATAGATTTGAAATTGATTGAAAAAGGTCTTGATTATATTGGCCTAAAAAGGGTAAATTGGCATACATTTTAAAGAGGCCCAAAAAAGGGAAGTCTTTACATATATTGTAATGTTTTCCCCATAAAGGGAAGTCTTGGCACATATTAGATTGGTCCCAAAAAGGGTGAATTGACATAGATTTGAAATGAAATAAAAGATGGAGGTTATGACTTCGTTGTTCCCAACTAAAAAGTGTGGGAGATTGAATGAAAAGATAATAAGTATTTTTGATTGGCATGCAATTGATTCATATTTTCAATAGAATGGTACAAAACTGGGTTGACATGGTAAAAACATTGTATTATCATGGTACATAATCAGTTAGGTATGTGGTTCAAGATGAACTAAATTTGGCTTCAAATAGATTGGAATAAAATTGGTTTGGTTTAGAATTTCAAGTTGATTTTGACTTTGGTAGACATTAAATGCTTAAATTGAATCTACCAATGGAAATGTCCAAGTGGAATAGTTTTCTAAATGTTGACTTTGGTACAATTTGGCATATGAATTGTAATTTTGGCTTTGGAATTGGTATTAGAATTTAACCTTGGATTATAAATAAAAACTAGGTTTGGAATCAAATAGATGAAACACCAACATAGTTTATATAAGGATTCATATTTTTGATCTTTATTTGAAAGGTTTGATCTTGGAAACTTGAGCTTGTGAATAAATAAATGAGACTTGATTGATTGGTGGCCTTTTTAGGATGTTGGAATGTGTAAAGATTAGCACAAGAATTGGAAATTGGATCTTGACATGTTGAATAAAGATCCAAACTTGGTTTTGACCTTAATTCCTAAAAGGGATTGATATTAGCACAAATCAAACTAAAATTTAGAATCCACATTCCTAAATGCAAAAATTAACAATCAATAACATGGAATATAACCTTTCTCTAATACCAAATGATGCAATAATGGTTAGGGGTATCAATTAATATATGCCTTATACCATGCAACCTTCATAATTACATAATGAAAATTTGAAATTAAATGCAACAATACCAATTCATATCTTTATTTTATTTTAACCAAAGGAAATACAATAGGTACAATGACACAATGATATCATGATCTCACAATGAGATGAATACAACATCTAATTTGTATATATTTACTTTTAATAACTCACATTATTTGAATGTAAGCTCTCATAACTAATCATCACTTGAACTCCTTGTTTCCTCTTTGTTGCTTAACACTCACATATGGACATGCTTCTATGAATGAAAGATACACCTACTTACGTTAAGTGCTTTTAACCCACTAACAATATTAACACATCTTAGTCTACCACCAATATTAAATGTCACAATTATTAAATGTCTTCACATTTCCAAAGAACAAGAACACATTAAATATTAACACATATAAAATATATCACAAACATTATGAAAGTAATCCCAAGTAGCTTCCATTACTTTCAAAATTAAATATCAAACTATCAACAATTGATCCTTAAATGAAATAAAGAATATAACATAAACACATGACCACAACATTATCACTAGTAGAATCTCTAGTATTGGTAACTAAAATCTTTGTATTCATGACTTTGAAGGGCACCTAGAGACCTATAAAACTTTAGATAAAACTATGATAGCTTCATTTTTTTTCTTGATCAATGAAGCAAATATTTTGAGAAAATCTTAGTAGCTCTTAGTGTTTATTCACAGTTATTCATCAATAATAGTCCATGTTAATATGAATTTGATAAGAAAATATCTAGATATATGCCCTTTTTAAAGGTGATGGATGTCTACCTACTCCTACATACTACTTATCTAAAAATAAAGAGTGATGCATATCATGTAATATATCTAAAGTTGTTATAATATTTCACAAAAATATTTGTAAACACACACACACACACACACACACACACACACACAAATATGCATATACATATATATGGTTATATAAGATAATATTACAAAAGTATAATATTAATATATGACTCATGGGAGAATTACGAGGGAAATTAATATTTCCCACTATAAGAAAAAAAGAAACAAATAATATGTACATGTACAAACATTTAGAATCTAAATATCATTGTGTAAACCTAATCGATATTCCTAATACCCATATCCTAATGTATTAATAGCATGGGAATATGGAGGGTAAAAGGATACACCCTATAAAA